>QLIY01000547.1:0-46906 GCA_003260075.1 Phallusia mammillata
TCAATTCGAGTTTAAATATCAATTTCTCGTGTGCAGTTTAAATCCATTCGTGGGGTCGGTAGGACAATATACACTGCTGGAATCTATTCAAAATTAGAATATTCCGTTAGAAACCGATCAGAAATTGAACTTTCCTGTGATTTTAATCTTCGCACGCCTAAAAACCGCTGCAAGGCTATAGCCTTTCCGTCAAGTTATCAATTCGAGTTTAAATATCAATTTCTCGTGTGCAGTTTAAACCCATTGGTGGGGTCGGTAGGACAATATAGACGCCTGGAATCCATTCAAAACTAGAATATTCCAGCAGAAATTGAACATTCCTCCAATTTCTTAAATTTCGCGCGTCTAAAAAACGCTGCAAGGCTATATCCTTTCCGTCGGCCCCCCCCCCGGGGGTCGGTAGGACCCTACACATTCCGGGAATCCATTCAAAACTAAACTATTCCGTCAGAAACCGATCAGAAATTGAACTTTCTTGTTATTTTAATTTTCGCACTCCTAAAAACAGCTACAAGGCTATAGCGGCATAGCCTTTCCGTCAAGTTATCAATTCGAGTTTAAATATCAATTTCTCGTGTGCAGATTAAACCCATTGGTGGGGTCGGTAGGACAATATACACGGCTGGAATCTATTCAAAACCAGAATATTCCAGCAGAAATTGAACATTCCTCCAATTTCTTAAATTTCGCATGCCTAAAAACTGCTGCGGGCTATAGCCTTTCCGTTGATTTGTCAATTCGAATTTAAATGTCCATTTTCCGATTTTATTTGAACACATTGGTGGGTCGGTAGGACACTATAGACGCCTGGAACTGATTCAAAACTATAATATTCCAGCAGAAATGGAACATTCCTACAATTTCTGATATTTCGCACGCCTAAAAACCGCTGCAAGGCTATAGCCTTTCCGTCGATTTATCAATTCAAGTTTATATATCAATTTCTCGAGTGCAGTTTAAACCCATTGGGGCGTCGGTAGGACACTATAGACGCATGGAATCTATTAAAACTGGATTATTCCGTCAGAAACCGATCAGAAAATGAACTTTCCTGTGATTTTACAATTTCGCGCGCCTAAAAAACGCTGCAAGGCTATAGCCTTTCCGTCGATTTATCAATTCCAGTTTATATATCAATTTCTCGAGTGCAGTTTAAACCCATTGGGGCGTCGGTAGGACACTATAGACGCATGGAATCTATTAAAACTGGATTATTCCGTCAGAAACCGATCAGAAAATGAACTTTCCTGTGATTTTACAATTTCGCGCGCCTAAAAAACGCTGCAAGGCTATAGCCTTTCCGTCAAGTTATCAATTCGAGTTTAAATATCAATTTCTCGTGTGCAGTTTAAACCCATTCGTGGGGTCGGTAGGGCAATATACACCGCTGGAATCTATTCACAACTATAATACTCCAGCAGAAATTGAACATTCCTCCAATTTCTTAAATTTCGCATGCCTAAAAACTGCTGCAGGCTATAGCCTTTCCGTTGATTTGTCAATTCGAATTTAAATGTCCATTTTCCGATTTTATTTGAACACATTGGGAGGTCGGTAGGACCCTACACATTCCAGGAATCCATTCAAAACTAAAGTATTCTGTTAGAAACCGATCAGAAATTGAACTTATCTGTGATTTTAATTTTCGCACGCCTAAAAAACGCTGCAAGGCTATAGCCTTTCCGTCAAGTTATCAATTCGAGTTTAAATATCAATTTCTCGTGTGCAGTTTAAACCCATTCGTGGGGTCGGTAGGACAATATACACCGCTGGAATCTATTCAAAACTAGAATATTCCGTCCCAAACCAATCAGAAAATGAACTTTCGTGTGATTTGAAAATTTCGCGCGCCTAAAAACCGCTGCAAGGCTATAGACTTCCTGTCGATTTATCAATTCGAGTTTGAATGTCCATTTTCCGATTTTATTTAAACCCATTCGTGGGGTCGGTAGGACAATATACACGGCTGGAATCTATTCAAAACTAGAATATTCCAGCAGAAATTGAACATTCCTCCAATTTCTTAAATTTCGCGCGTCTAAAAAACGCTGCAAGGCTATATCCTTTCCGTCGGTTTATCAATTCGAGTTTAAATATCAATTTCTCGTGTGCAGTTTAAACCCATTGGTGGGGTCGGTAGGACAGACGTATGAAATACATTTGAAACTGGATTATTCCGTCCCAAACCGATCAGAAAATGAACTTTACTGTGATTTTAATTTTCGCGCGCCTAAAAACCGCTGCAAGGCTACAGCCTTCCCGTCGATTTATCAATTCCAGTTCAAATATCAATTTCTCGTGTGCAGTTTAAACCCATTGGTGGGGTCGGTAGGACACTACAGACGCCTGGAATCCTTTAAAAACTAGAATATTCCAGCAGAAATTGAACATTCCTCCAATTTCTTAAATTTCGCATGCCTAAAAACTGCTGCAGGCTATAGCCTTTCCGTTGATTTGTCAATTCGAATTTAAATGTCCATTTTCCGATTTTATTTGAACACATTGGTGGGGTCGGTAGGACCCTACACATTCCAAGAATCCATTCAAAACTAAAGTATTCCGTTAGAAACCGATCAGAAATTGAACTTTCCTGTGATTTAAAAATTTCGCGCGCCTAAAAAACGCTGCAAATCTGTAGACTTCCTGTCGATTTATCAATTCGAGTTTAAATGTCCATTTTCCGATTTTATTTGAACACATTGGGGGGTCGGTAGGACCCTACACATTCCGGGAATCCATTCAAAACTAAACTATTCCGTCAGAAACCGATCAGAAATTGAACTTTCTTGTGATTTAAAAATTTCGCGCGCCTAAAAAACGCTGCAAATCTGTAGACTTCCTGTCGATTTATCAATTCGAGTTTAAATGTCCATTTTCCGATTTTATTTGAACACATTGGGGGGTCGGTAGGACCCTACACATTCCGGGAATCCATTCAAAACTAAACTATTCCGTCAGAAACCGATCAGAAATTGAACTTTCTTGTGATTTTAATTTTCGCACTCCTAAAAACAGCTACAAGGCTTTAGCGGCATAGCCTTTCCGTCAAGTTATCAATTCGAGTTTAAATATCAATTTCTCGTGTGCAGTTTAAACCCATTGGTGGGGTCGGTAGGACAATATACACGGCTGGAATCTATTCAAAATTAGAATATTCCGTCCCAAACCGATCAGAAAATGAACTTTCGTGTGATTTGAAAATTTCGCGCGCCTAAAACCCGCTGCAAGGCTATAGACTTTCCGTCGGTTTATCAATTCCAGTTTAAACATCAATTTCTCACCCCCCCCCCCTACACATTCCGGGAATCCATTCAAAACTAAAGTATTCCGTCAGAAACCGATCAGAAATTGAACTTTCCTGTGATTTTAATTCTCCCACGCCTAAAAACCGCTGCAAGTCTATAGCCTTTCCGTCAAGTTATCAATTCGAGTTTAAATATCAATTTCTCGTGTGCAGTTTAAACCCATTCGTGGGGTCGGTAGGACAATATACACCGCTGGAATCTATTCAAAATTAGAATATTCCGTCCCAAACCAATCAGAAAATGAACTTTCCTATGATTTTGCAATTTCGCGCGCCTAAAAACCGCTGCAAGGCTATGGACTTTCCGTCTGTTTATCAATTCCAGTTTAAACATCAATTTCTCAAGTGCAGTTTAAACCCATTGGTGGGGTCGGTAGGACACTATAGACGCCTGGAATCCATTCAAAACTAGAATATTCCAGCAGAAATTGAACATTCCTACAATTTCTGGTCTTTCGCACGCCTAAAAACTGCTGAAGGCTATAGCCTTTCCGTCGTTTTATCAATTCGAGTTTAAATATCAATTTCTCGAGTGCAGTTTAAACCCATTGGTGGGGTCGGTTGGAACCTACACTATCCGGAAATCCATTAAAACTAGAATATTCCGTCAGAAACCGATCAGAAATTTAACTTTACTGTGATTTTAATTTTCGCACGACTAAAAACCGCTGAAAGGCCATTCCCTTTCCGTCGATTTATCAATTCGATTTTAAATATCAATTTCTCGAGTGCAGTTTAAACCCATTGGGGCGTCGGTAGGACACTATAGACGCATGGAATCTATTAAAACTGGATTATTCCGTCAGAAACCGATCAGAAAATGAACTTTCCTGTGATTTTACAATTTCGCGCGCCAAAAAAACGCTGCAAGGCTATAGCCTTTCCGTCGATTTGTCAATTCGAATTTAAATGTCCCTTTTCCGATTTTATTTGAACACATTGGTGGGTCGGTAGGACACTATAGACGCCTGGAACTGATTCAAAACTATAATATTCCAGCAGAAATGGAACATTCCTACAATTTCTGATATTTCGCACGCCTAAAAACCGCTGCAAAGCTATAGCCTTTCCGTCGATTTATCAATTCGAGTTTAAATATCAATTTCTCGAGTGCAGTTTAAACCCATTGGTGGGGTCGGTTGGAACCTACACTATCCGGAAATCCATTAAAACTAGAATATTCCGTCAGAAACCGATCAGAAATTTAACTTTACTGTGATTTTAATTTTCGCACGACTAAAAACCGCTGAAAGGCCATTCCCTTTCCGTCGATTTATCAATTCGATTTTAAATATCAATTTCTCGAGTGCAGTTTAAACCCATTGGGGGGTCGGTAGGACACTATAGACGCCTCGAATCCATTCAAAACTATAATATTCCAGCAGAAATTGAACATTTCTCCAATTTCTGTGATTTCGCACGCCTAAAAACTGCTGAAGGCTATAGCCTTTCCGTTGATTTGTCAATTCGAATTTAAATGTCGATTTTCCGATTTTATTTGAACACATTGGGGGGTCGGTAGGACCCTACACATTCCGGGAATCCATTCAAAACTAAAGTATTCCGTCAGAAACTAATCAGAAAATGAACTTTCCTGTAATTTAAAAAATTTCGCGCGCCTAAAACACGCTGCAAGGCTATAGCCTTTCCGTCGATTTATCAATTCGAGTTTGAATATCAATTTCGAGTGCAGTTTAAACCCATTGGTGGGGTCGGTCGGACACTATAGACAGCTGGAATCAATTCAATACTGGAATAATCCGCAAGAAACCGATCAGAAATTTTACTTTCCTCCAAAATTTACAAGTTCGCATGCGTATAAAACGGGGCAAGGCTATAGCCTTTTCGTCGATTTATTAATTCGAGTTTAAATATGAATTTTCTGATTTGAATTTTAACCCATTGGGATTCCGCAGGACTGTCTAGATATCTGGAATCTATTCAAAACTAGAATATTCCGTCAGATACCAATCTAAATTTGAACTTTCATTCGAATTTATTGTTTCCCACAGCTAAAAATCGCTGCAAGCCTATAGCCTTTCTTTTGATTTATCAATTCGAGTTTATTATTAATGATCCTATTGCCATTTCAACCCATTGAGTGGCAATAGAAAGATCTTTGCCTAGAACTATATTTGGTAGTTTCCGGCATTATCCCACCACGGCTGTAGCCTTTCCATCGACATTTTCCTTCGAATTTCAATGTTAATGTTCCAAATCCAATTTCAACCCATTTGCGGTTCGATAGGTGGCCATGGGCGTTTAAAACCCAATTAAATGTGGAATATTTCGGAAGTAACCCTCTCAAAATTGAGTTTTTCTTTGATTTTTTATTTCAGTTTGTTGACCAAAAACGTTCCAGTGTAAATAGCAATTTTTCGATTTCGATTTACTCCCTTCAGAAGTTCGATGGGAAAGCATATTTTTCAAGGATGTGTAGTTTTTTAGGTGTGCAACGACCGTTTTCCGGCCATTATTCCGCATTTTTGCCTTCAGCGCTGGACTAAAGGCGGAATCCACTGCTTTGTGCAATAAAGGCGCCACTGATGTGACGTGTTAAAAGCCAGTGTTCTGATTGGTTGAAGAAAAGAAAAAAAGGAAATCGTCAAACCTTCGCCGTGTGTGATCTGTCATTCTTTCTTTGGCAGCTGTTGGTGAAGGTCGCTGTGTCGAAAGGAGTCAAGTTTTAGACCGAGATTTTACAGGTGAAGTTATTCGGTATGCATGCTGCAGTAAACAGTGTTTTGTGGAGTTGCAGAAAACCGTTTTGAAGTGAAGACAGATTACAGGGTAATCAAAAGAATGCTGCTTCTGCTTTTTATTTTTGTTTCAGGCCTTTTGATAAAGGTTGTTTCAGGAAGCATTCTTTGATAAAGGTTGTTTCATGAGAGGGATCAAAAACATTAAGACCACGGGCGAGGTATTGAAGTTATTTGTCTTACTTGATGTTTATTTGTGCTGGGTTCAGCTTGATTGCTGCCTTTGCTTTGTTTTGCTTAAAACAGATTCCTGGTTATTAGTAATGACAATATGATTTGTGGAATCTACATTTGTGGTGTACTGAACTCGGATAGAATATGTGATTGTCCAATTGTACGTTGTTTGTACTTATTCATTTGTTCAATTTGATTAGCGATTTACTTGTTTCAGAGACTCGAGTTGATTAGAAATAAGTTTCTTCAATAGCCAGGTACCATTTGTGTGTGTTTTTATCGTTGTTGTGTATGTTTATCGTTTTAATCAGCTGTTTTCTTGTTTTAGAATTCGTCATCATTCAGCGGACATTTTGATTTGTGTTTTAGTTTTTGTTTATCGCTGTTGTGTGGTTTGTTTATCGTTTTAATCTGCTGTTTTCTTGTTTCAGATTCATCCTCCTCCTGCGGACATTTTGTTTTTGTGTTTATCGTTTTAATCAGCTGTTTTCTTGTTTCAGAATTCGGCATTCTCCAGCGGATATTTTGTTTTTGTGTTTTATTGTTTTGTTTATCGCTGTTGTGTTTTGTTTATCGTTTTAATCAGCTGTTTTCTTGTTTCAGATTCATCATCCTCCAGTGGACATTTTGATTTGTGCTCTATTTTTTTGTTTATTGTTGTTGTGTTTCGTTTATCGTTTTAATTAGCTGTTTTCTCGTTTCAGATTTATCATCATCCTGCGGACATCTTGTTTTTGCGCAATAATTTTGTGTTTTATCGTTGTGTTTTTCTGTTAATAAAATTTGTGTGTGGTGTGTGTGTTTGTTGTGTGTGTTGTGTGTGTGTTTGTTGTGTGTGTGTGTTGTGTGTGTGTTGTTTGTGTGTGTGTTGTTTGTTTGTGTGTTGTTTGTTTGTGTGTGTGTTGTTTGTGTGTGTGTTGTTTGTGTGTGTGTTGTTTGTGTGTTTGTTGTTTGTGTGTGTGTTGTTTGTGTGTGTGTTGTGTGTGTGTGTGTGTCACGTGTGGTGTGTGTGGTGTGTGCTTTTGCGTGTGGCACGTGTGTCTGTGTGTGTGTCACGTGTTTGTGTGTTTTTTTGTGTGGCACGTGAGTGTGTCACTTGTGTTTGTGTGTGTGTTTTGTGTGTGGTGTCTGTTTTTTGTGCGTGTCACGTGTGTTTGTGTGTGTGTGGCGTGTGTTTTCTTTATGTGTGTTTTTTTTCGTGTGTTTTGTGTGTGTCACGTGTGTTTTGTGCGTTGCGTTGTGTGTGTGCGTGCGTGTGGTGTGTGTTGTGTGTGGTATGTATGTGTGTTGTGTGTGTTTGTTGTGTGTAATGTGTGTGTGTTTGTTGTGTGTGTGTGTGTGTTGTGTGTGTGTGTGTGTTGTGTTTGTGTGTGTGTTGTTTGTGTGTGTGTTGTTTGTGTGTGTGTTGTTTGTGTGTGTGTTGTTTGTGTGTGTGTGGTGTGTGTGTGTGTGTTGTGTGTGTGCTGTGTGTCACGTGTGGTATGTGTGGTGTGTGCTTTTGCGTGTGGCACGTGTGTCTGTGTGTGTGTCACGTGTTTGTGTGTTTTTTTGTGTGGCACGTGTGTGTGTCACTTGTGTTTGTGTGTGTGTTTTGTGTGTGGTGTCTGTTTTTTGTGCGTGTCACGTGTGTTTGTGTGTGTGTGGCGTGTGTTTTCTTTATGTGTGTTTTTTTTCGTGTGTTTTGTGTGTGTCACGTGTGTTTTTATCACGTGTGTTTTGTGCGTTGCGTTGTGTGCGTGCGTGTGGTGTGTGTTGTGTGTGGTATGTATGTGTGTTGTATGTGTGTTGTGTGTGTGTGTGTTGTGTGTGTGTTGTGTGTGTGTGTTGTGTGTGTGTTGTGTGTGGCCCGTGTGTGTTTTTTTTGTGTGTGTTTTGTGTGTTTTCTTTGTTTTGTGTGTGTCACGTGTGTTTTGTGCGTTGTGTGCGTGTGGTGTGTGTTTTGGTGTGTGTGTGTTGTGTGTATGTGTGTTGTGTGTGTGTGTTGTGTGTGTGTGTGTTGTGTGTGTTGTGTGTGTGTGTGTTGTGTGTGGCCCGTGTGTGGCCCGTGTGTGTTTTTTGTGTGTGTGTTTTGTGTGTTTTCTTTTTATGTGTTTTTTTTGTTTTGTGTGTGTCACGTGTGTTTTGTGCGTTGTGTGCGTGCGTGTTCGTTGCGTGCGTGTGGTGTGTGTTTTTGTGTGTGGTGTGTGTTTTTGTGTGTGTCACGAGTGTTGTGTGCGTTTTTTGTGTGTGGTGTGTTTTTTGTGTGTCACGTGTGTTTTTATCACGTGTGTTGTGTGTGTGTTGTTTGTGTGTGTGTGTGTTGTTTGTGATTATCGTTGTTTGTGTGTGTGTGTGTTGTTTGTGTGTTGTGTTTGTGTGTGTGTTGTGTGTGTGTGTGGTGTTTGTGTTGTGTGTGTGCCGTGTGTCACGTGTGGTGTGTGCTTTTGCGTGTGGCACGTGTGTCTGTGTGTGTGTCACGTGTTTGTGTTTTTTTTTGTGTGGCACGTGTGTGTGTCACTTGTGTTTGTGTGTGTTTTTTGTTTGTGGTGTGTGTGTTTTGTGTGTGTCACGTGTGTTTTGTGCGTTGTGTTGTGTGCGTGCGTGTGGTGTGTGTTTAGTGTTATGTGTGGTGTGTGTTTTTGTGTGTATCACGTGTGTTGTGTGTGTGGGTTGTGTGTGTGTGTTGTGTGTGTTGTGTGTGTGTCACGTGTTTGTGTGTGTGTCACGTGTTTGTGTGTGTGTGTTTTTGTGTGTGTCACGTGTGTTTTTATCACGTGTGTTTTTTGCGTGTGGCTCGTGTGTCTGTGTGTGTGGTGTGTGTGTTTTTGCGTGTGGCACGTGTCTGTATGTGTGTCACGTGTTTGTGTGTGGTGTGTGTTTTTTGTGTGTGTCACGTGTGTGTTTTTTTTGTGTGTGTTTTGTGTGTTTTCTTTATATGTTTTTTTTTTTGTTTTGTGTGTGTCACGTGTGTTGTGTGCGTGCGTGTGGTGTGTGTTTTTGTGTGTGTCACGAGTGTTGTGTGTGTTTTTTGTGTGTGGTGTGTTTTTTGTGTGTCACGTGTGTTTTGTGTGTGTCACGTGTGTTGTGTGTGTCACCTGTGTTGTGTGCGTGTGGTGCGTTTTGTCTGTGTGTTATTTGCCTGTGTCACATGTGTTTGTGTGTGTTTTTGTGATTATCGTTGTTGTGTTGCTCCCCCTGATGCAAACCCGCACCTGTCACAAGTCTCCCTCCCCCTGATGCAACACCTGTCACAAGTCTCCCTCTCGCTGATGCTAACGCGCGCCTGTCACAAGTCTCCCTCCCCCTGATGCAAACCCGCACCTGTCACAAGTCTCCCTCTCCCTGATGCAAACCCGCGCCTGTCACAAGTCTCCCTCCCCCTGATACAAACGCGCGCCTGTCACAAGTCTCCCTCCCCCTGATACAAACGCGCGCCTGTCACAAGTCTCCCTCCCCCTGATACAAACGCGCGCCTGTCACAAGTCTCCCTCCCCCTGATACAAACGCGCGCCTGTCACAAGTCTCCCTCCCCCTGATACAAACGCGCGCCTGTCACAAGTCTCCCTCCCCCTGATACAAACGCGCGCCTGTCACAAGTCTCCCTCCCCCTGATACAAACGCGCGCCTGTCACAAGTCTCCCTCCCCCTGATACAAACGCGCGCCTGTCACAAGTCTCCCTCCCCCTGATACAAACGCGCGCCTGTCACAAGTCTCCCTCCCCCTGATACAAACGCGCGCCTGTCACAAGTCTCCCTCCCCCTGATACAAACGCGCGCCTGTCACAAGTCTCCCTCCCCCTGATACAAACGCGCGCCTGTCACAAGTCTCCCTCCCCCTGATACAAACGCGCGCCTGTCACAAGTCTCCCTCCCCCTGATACAAACGCGCGCCTGTCACAAGTCTCCCTCCCCCTGATACAAACGCGCGCCTGTCACAAGTCTCCCTCCCCCTGATACAAACGCGCGCCTGTCACAAGTCTCCCTCCCCCTGATACAAACGCGCGCCTGTCACAAGTCTCCCTCCCCCTGATACAAACGCGCGCCTGTCACAAGTCTCCCTCCCCCTGATACAAACGCGCGCCTGTCACAAGTCTCCCTCCCCCTGATACAAACGCGCGCCTGTCACAAGTCTCCCTCCCCCTGATACAAACGCGCGCCTGTCACAAGTCTCCCTCCCCCTGATACAAACGCGCGCCTGTCACAAGTCTCCCTCCCCCTGATACAAACGCGCGCCTGTCACAAGTCTCCCTCCCCCTGATACAAACGCGCGCCTGTCACAAGTCTCCCTCCCCCTGATACAAACGCGCGCCTGTCACAAGTCTCCCTCCCCCTGATGCAAACCCGCACCTGTCACAAGTCTCCCTCCCCCTGATGCAACCCGCGATAAAACGAAAACAAAATTCACGACAAAATCGACAAAACTTGGCTACGCGCCATTAACGGGTGCTATTGGCCTTGCCTTTGCACCATCTCGCCAAGACGCACGCCGTGTCTTTGGTATGGTGCCTTTGTCAACGGCTGGTCGCGCCACAGGGTCAAGTAGCTGAACGATTATCTCCTCCTCATGCGTTCTGGGAGAGGCAAGGCGCAGCCAACACAACGCACGCACGGTAAGCTGAAGTAATATATCGTTTGATAAAGACCGCATTTACATTTGACATTACACCACAAAGGGTAAACTTACAAAAATGAAAGGCATAATGTCATATTCGGAAGTAGAGTGACATCACTGCAAAAAGATTTATTGGAAAAATACGATACAATTTGAAATTAGCATTGCAATAAGATTAATTGCGAAAATACGAAACAATTTGAAATTAGTATAGCATAAAGATTAATTGCAAAAATACGATAGAATTTGAAAATAACATTGCAAAAAGATTATTTGCGAAAATACGATAGAATTTCAAATATGCATTGCAATACGATTAATTGCGAAAATACGATAGAATTTGAAAATAGTATTGCAAAAAGATTAATTGCGAAAATACGATACAGTGTCAAATTAGTATTGCAATACGATTAATTGCAAAAATACGATGCAATTTGAATTTAGTATTTGTAGTAAAACGCTAATATTCGATGTATGAAAAGGAAGTCTTTAATTTACATTTCAGTTTTCATCTTCGTCCGCTTTAACTTTACTTGTTTTTCTGTAAATAAAAATAAGACAGCATCAGGTCTTCATAATTTACAACATCTTTTACAATATATTACGTTTGAAAATTACAACATGTAAAGACAGGATAAGTGCACGTTACACGGCCTTTCCATGTTGGCATTACAAGAACAACAATTTTATTAAAATTATTGACATTTAATATGTATTGGTACTTGCCTTTAGATTCCGTATGACGAAATTCAGCCGAGTCCGTGGTGTATTGATCACGTGAGAACATAAAAATAAGACAGCTTCACGTCATAATTTGTAACATATTTTACAATTTACATAATATTACGTTTGAAAATTACAACATGTAAAGACAGGATAAGTGCACGTTACACGGCCTTTCCATGTTGGCATTACAAGAACAACAATTTTATTAAAAATATTGACGTTTAATATGGTATGGTACTTGCCTTTAGTTTCCGTTTGACGAAATTCAGCCGAGTCCGCGGTGTATTGATCACGTGAGAACATAAAAATAAGACAGCTTCACGTCATAATTTGTAACATATTTTACAATTTACATAATATTACGTTTGAAAATTACAACATGTAAAGACAGGATAAGTGCACGTTACACGGCCTTTCCATGTTGGCATTACAAGAACAACAATTTTATTAAAAATATTGACGTTTAATATGGTATGGTACTTGCCTTTAGTTTCCGTTTGACGAAATTCAGCCGAGTCCGCGGTGTATTGATCACGTGAGAACATAAAAATAAGACAGCTTCACGTCATAATTTGTAACATATTTTACAATTTACATTATATTACGTTTGAAAAATACAACATGTAAAGACAGGATAAGTGCACGTTACACGGCCTTTCCATGTTGGCATTACAAGAACAACAATTTCATCAAAAATATTGACGTTTAGTATGTTTGGTACTTGCCTTTAGTTTCCGTTTGACGAGAGAAAACGTGAGAACTTTCTGGACGTGGAAAGTATTTTTTCTAGCCTGCAATAAAATACAAGTTGTTATTGCGAAGTGAATATAATGGTAGATTAGTAAATTACCTGTTTCTTGATCAGATGATACTTAAATTGCAGTCTTCCTTGCAGCTGTGGTTTCTGGTGACAAATCTCTAGAAAACAAGTACAGTATCAAATACAACATTCAGGTTATGCAATACGTCATGCAAAAAACACAGTGGCACAGGTGGGGAAAATTGCCAGTTTATCAAAGAATGACTCGATTCCAGCACTCTTGGAATAAACGAGTTAATTAAAACAGTCATTATGATACAAAACAGCAATACAGTTTATTAAGTACGACTGTTAACTTACATTTGGTATGGTGTTGTAGAATATAAACTGGATTCCTTCAGGTTTGGTCTTCGCAGTTAAATTTCAATGCTTGTCTAGTGGCGGTTTGTCGGAAGGTCTGAAACAAAACTGAGGTTTATCGAACTTGTAAAATAACTTACATTCGATTAGTAATGTTTCATACGTCGTTTGAATGGATGTTCCCACTGACACTCCCATTAAGTTGTTTGATGCTTGTCTGATGCTCCAACAAACATCTGCAACAAAACTGACAGCAGCATTCAAGTTCACAATGGGTCATTTTGGTGCACATTTGATACTTCTACCGTTGCTGACAACCCAATTTAAAGCACAAGTGACAGGCAACATGCGAGGTCCACTCGTTGTAGCAACGGTAAAATGCCTACTTAAAATCATAAACGTGTAAACAAGAATATTACCTGCAACGTTTCCGCTATAAGTTATTGTTGACGTCTCCCATCGCTGACTACTACCTCAAGTGATTCTAAACAACGGATGAAAAAGGTAAGAAACAAACTATAATCAACTCTTGCCGTTTGTGCAAAAATACTTACTGGCAAAGTTCTGGTTTTGGAGCTTTTGGTCTTTCCTTTTTGCCAATTCTACTTCGCCACGTGTTTCTACAGAATGGAGGACTTAAATAAACTTTGGTCCAATATACAAACACAACGACAAGAAAAAAAAACATAAATTACAACAACTTACAGGCAAAATCTAAATGTGATTCACAAGTAAAAAGATGCATCGTCAGAATCCATTCTTCAAGACATCTGTTACACAAAAGAAGATTGCAGATAAAACATCATACAAGAACAGTGTTTTTGTGATATACAGACCAAAGCTAAAGATGTGGCACTCCAAAGATTATTTGATTGTTACACTTTCCGTTGCACTAACCTGTGAAAGTTTTGACCGTTGATAGGGGATCCCTATGGTCCTGTAAGACAGCACAGGTGAAAGGTTCTATATAAATAAAATAAGAAATAATAATATTATCATATATCAGCAATAATTATTCTACGCATGCGGCAAAGTACCGGGAAAGTTTGTTTAACTACATTTAAAATAAGCGCATATGAACGTGAAAACTATATTAGGAAGAAATGATAGTTAATTTACTGTTACAGTTTTAATGTGGACAGTTCTACTCATGCTGCCAACTAAAAGATTTTATTAAACAATGATATATAGTTAACATGCCTTCAGTTTCAGTTTGAAGGAATTCAGCCGCACCCGCGGTTCACGTGAGAAAATCCTTGTGGCTCTAAAGCAGGGGTGGGCAAACTACGGCCCGCGGGCCCCACGCGGCCCGGCAAAGGAGTTTGTGCGGCCCGCCAAATGTTCGTAAACTTTGAAGAGAAAGTGACCAAGCAACGCTGAATAGAATTATAAGCACAGGCGTAGAGTTTTAAAAATACCGGGGATGCGACTTGCCTAAACGCAGATACTTTTTACGTGCTTTAGCCGGTTGTTTCTGCCACGTTATTATGCAAATCGTCACTTGACACAATTTCTTTGTTCGATAAAGTAAAAGCGGTTTACGTTTTCAAATACAGCCCACTTTGCAATGTTGACGCCAAAACTTTGGTCACTTTGGATCAAGTTTAGGTCGTTGCAGTTCTTTGCAAACGAACATTAAACACGGCTATTAAAAGCGGCTCGCATTGTTTAATGTTAGCGCAAGGAATTTATTAACAAAAAAACGTGGTGTAGCCTATGTTGAAACAAATGCTTGTTTATTTTTTAAAACAATTACAATTGTAGCGTTTCAACCAATGTGTGTACAATCATTAAAGTGACAACAAACGTATTTGCACATAGCTGAAAATATACTATGTTAATATTTTGGGCTAAATCAGGGGTACACAACGTGCGGCCGTAAGGCGACATGCGGCCGCGGAGACAAGTTTGTGCGGTCGTGGCCATGTATGTTAAAATACATGTACTGGCGGCCGTGACGTAACTAAAACTATTTTGCCTAATATTTTGATTTTCAAACTGCTAAAAACAGCTTTCGTGAGACTGGAAAAAAAGATTACCAGCCTAGTGACCATATACGCCAGGCTTTTTATCCGCTTATTGTGTGCAAACAATGCGAAAGAACAGGCACCGCAATCGTCACAATACAGTTTATGACGTCATAAACAGTTAGCTCCGTTCAGCTAAACTAATGCACCAAGTTAGAAATTATTAATCTGGGCATTTTAGGCGACTTAAAATGATATATATATGTGATATAAACCAAATTCTTTACACAAGTTATTTTAAAACAAAAAAACAAGTAAGCAATTGGCGTCCGTTGGTGAAATACTATGCGGCCCGATAAGATTAAAAACCTTTGAATGCGGCCCTTGCACTGAAAAGTTTGCCCACCCCTGCTCTAAAGCGAGCAAAAACGTACAATGTAACAAATGCAGCTTAGTGAATACGACTGAAAGGAGTAACTTACATTTGAGGTGGTGTTGTAGAATATAAACTGGATTCCTTCAGGTCTTCGCAGTTGATTTCGATGCTTGACTGGTGGTGGTTCGGCGAACGTCTGAAACAAAACTGAGGTTTATAGAACCGTCAACATGTAGAAGCGTAATATAATGTATTACTTACATGTAATTAGTAATGTTTCATAGGTCGTAAACATGGATTTTTTCACTGACTTTCCCATTTGGTTGTTTGTTGCTTGTCTAATGCTCCGACAAATACCTGCAACAAAACTGACAGCAGCATTCGAGTTCACGATGAAATTAGTTTTACAAACGTTAATTTGGATGCATATTTGATGGGACACTTCTACGTTACTGACAACGGAGAAGTCACACCACACGGAACAAGTGACATGTACATACATGCACAAGGCAACGAAAAACAACAAAAGTGCAACATGCCAAGGCAATATACAATCTGTTTATCGAGTTGTTTTTTTTTACCTGAAACGTTTTCGCTGTAAGTTATTTCTGACGTCTCCCATCACCGACTACTCCCTCCAGTGGTTCTAAAAAGGACGCAAAATAAAGATAAGAAACAATGTATAAAAACTCTTGCCGTTTATGCAAGGAAAACTCTTCTTCGCCATGTGTTATAGAAATAAAATATCGACTAGGAAAAACATAAATTACAACAACTTACAGGCAAGATTGAAATGTGGTTAACAAGTGAAAAGGTGCCCCCTCAGGATTCATTCTCCAAAACGCCTGTCACACAAAATTAGATAGCAGATATAACAGCATACAGAAACAGTATTACAGAATATCCTATAGATATAGCATTCCAAATTTATCTAATTATCACACTTTCCGTTTTACTAACCTGTGATAGATTAAACTGTTGGTAAAGGAATCCTCCAGTCCTGCAACACGGCACAAGTCGAAGGATCTAAATGAAAAAAATACATCAAATAACAATGTTATCAAGTATCAGCCTATTTATCCTACTCATGCAGCGAAGTACACGAACTTTAAGGTTGTTCACTTCCGTCTAACATGGCTTTATATGAACGTACAAACTAAATTAGAATTAAATTATGGTCAATTTATTGTTGTTATCATTAAAGGTTTTAATGTGAACGATTCTGCTCATGCTGCCAACTGAAACATGTATTTAACATACTTGCCTTCAGTTTCTGTTTTATGGAATTCAGCCGCACCCGCGGCGTATGGTTCTCGTGAGAAAATTCTTTGCTTCTCGAAAGCGGCGGTCCTGGAACAAAAATGTACATCTTAACATAACGAAGAATTAAGGTGTGCACCCTGTATAAGACAATTTAGTTTTCCAAAGTAATTGGTGGAGTAAATTACCTGTTTATCCACGAACGCCTTGATACCAGCAGTCTTAAAAAAGGCAACAGTTTCTTGTGAGTGGCACTGATCGAAGAGGGCACTGTATAATAATTACAGCATGAAAAATAATAGAACGGAAACGGAAATACAATTTATTGAAAACGACGGTTAACTTACATTGAGGATGGTGTTGTAGAATATAAACTGGATTCCTTCAGGTTTCGTTTCTGCAGTTGATTTTGATGCTTGTCTGGTTGCGGTTTGGCAAACGTCTGAAACAAAACTTAAGTTTATAGAAGCGTTAACTTAAACAAACTTAAACTTACATTCGATTAGCAGTGTTTCATACGTAGTTGATGCATTTTTACTGACTTTTCCATTTAGTGGTTTGTTGCTTGTCTAATGCTCCGACAAATACCTGCAACAAAACTGACAGCAGCATTCGAGTTTAAAAAGGTAGTTTTGCGAAGGGTAATTTTACTGTTGCTGACAACTTAATATTCCCACTAAGCACAAGTGACATTCAAAACCAAAAGTGCAACATGCGAGGTCTATTCGTTGCAGCAACTGCTTAAAATCTGTTTGTCAAGTTTGTTTAAATTACCTGAAACGTTTTTGCTGTTAGTTATTCTTGACGTCACCCATCGCCGACTACTCCCTCAAATGGTTCTAAAAAAAGAAATAAGATTAAATTATTTAAGTATGAAAAACTCTTGCCATTTATGCAAGAAATTTATTCAATAATTACTGGCAGAATGATTTGGTTTCGCAGCTTTTAGTCTTTCCTCATCACCAACTCTTCTTCGCCACGTTTTACTACAGAAAGTACAAAAAAAGAAAACTTTGATCCAAAACAATAAATTACAACTTACAGACAAGATCCAAATGTAATCCATAAAACAAAACTCAGGTTTATAAACGCGTTAACTTATAGAAGCGTAATTTAAACTTACATTTGATTAGGTAATGTTTCATACGTCGTTGAAATGTTGACTTCTTCCATTGAGTTGTTTGATGCTTGTCTGATGCTCCGACAAACATCTGCAACAAAACTTACAGCAGCATTCGGGTTCATATAAATAGTAGTTATTTCATGGGATACTTTTCCCGCTGCTGAAAAGTGAATAGTCCTACAAACCACAAGTTACATACAAAACCGTAAGTGCAACATGCCAAGGTAACATGCGAGGTGGTTCTAAAAATGATGAAAAAAGGTAAGAAACAAAGTATAAATACTTACTGGCAAAGTTAGTTGGTTTTGCAGCATTTGGTCTTTCCTTATCGCCAGTTTTACTTTGCCACGTGTTTCTAAAGAATGGGCGACTTAATTTAAACTTTTGCACAATACACAAAAATACCGACTAGAAAACATAAACTACAACAATCCAAATGTGATTCTCAAGTGAAAAGATGCATCGTCAGAATCCATTCTTCAAGACACCTGTTACACAAAACAAGATTGCAAATAAAACATCATACAGCAACAGTATTTTTGTGAAATACAGACAAAAACTAAAGATGTGGCAATCCAATGGTTATTACACTTTCCGTTGCACTTACCTGTGAGTTTTGACCGTTGGTAGAGGACCCTATGGTTCTGTAAGACAACATAAGAAAATAATAATATTATCCAATATCAGCAATAATTATCTTACGCATGCGGCAAAGCTTGTTCAACTGCATTTAAAATAGCAGCATATGAACGTACAAACTATATTAGGAAGAAGTGATGTTTAATTTACTGTTATAGTTTTAATGTGGATAGTTCTGCTCATGCTGCCAAACTGAAGGATTTTCTTCAAATAAGTACATATAGTTGACATACTTGCCTTCAGTTTTAGTTTGATGGAATTCAGCCGCACCCGCGCTGTTTTGTTCCCTTGAGAAAATCACTTGTTTCTCGAAATCGGTTGTCCCTGGAAGCAACATATCGAAGAAGGTGTGCACCTTGGATAGCCTCTAGAAATAAAATATATTTTAATATTTCAGAATAAAGAACCAGTGGCACAGGTTATGTGGTGAGGTAAATTACCTGTTTTTCGATGAACGACCAGTTCCCAGCAGTCTTAACCAAAACAAGAGTTTCTTGTGAGTGGCGCTGGTCGAAGAAGATACTGTGCAAAAATGAGAGTATGGAATATAATAGACAAGAAGCACATATACAGTTTAGTGAATACGAGTGTTAACTTACGACTGAAACAAAACTGAGGTTTATAGAAGCGTAACTCAAACTTACATTCGTTTAATAATGTTTCATACGTCGTTGAAATGGATTTTGCCACTGACTTTCCCATTTAGTTGTGGTGCGTTTCTGATGCTCCGACAAAAACCTGCAACAAAACTTACAGCGGCATTCGAGTTCACGGTAAAATAGTTTTACTGAAGGTTATTTTGGTGCATCTTGGTTCTCCGTGTACACGATTCATATCATGTTGCCCCTATCAAAAGAAAAGTAGAAGCAGAACCACGAAAAAACAGTCATAAATCTAAATTACTTCTAACTATTTATTCGCACCGATGCTAATAATCTAGTAGTGAGAACACACGTGACATGCCCAACACAAAGTGTATGTCAAATCACAATGCAAAGTAGATAATGCTCGCTATACTAGCACAACAACTAGGTATGTGAGTTGTCCATATGTCAATAATATCAAGTTTACTTAACTTTAATCTGTTTGAAATCAAAACTTTGGTTGTCCGAGAACACGTTCCCCGTTATTTTGTTGCCTTCCTAGAAAAATAAAAGCAAAAACAGTACCAATGAACGCAACAAACTATTCTAAGACCAGTTTAATTCTAATATGCAGAGTACTTGTGACATGCGTCATGCCAAAAATCTGTGTAAAATTGGTATGTGACATGCAACGTGCCAAAGCCCCAAGCAAAGTTGAAATCCTCACTATAATACATACAACTATATTCGACCAAGTTGTTAGGTTTACTTAACTTATTCGGTACGGTTATAAGTTCTATCTCGACCCAACACGATTGTTTCCTGCAAAACAAACAAACGCACAACACAGCATTAAATTCTGTTTACATTATACGTTTTCAAAAACATGCAAAGCTGGAATATGTGCACTATATACTATCTTCACATGTTCGTAACTAAATCCAGGCGATTCATCATAGGAAATGAATGTAAACAGTTAAATACCTGCAAGATTGCTGTAAATGTCAAAATTCAGTTTTTCTTGCATTGATCAGTCGGCGGTTTACCCATCATTCGATGCACGAAACGGGATTCTAAAACAAAACGACCAAACAGTAAAGCCATGCACGGAAGCTACTAAAATCTATTTACCACATCGCACATCCGCATCGATGATTTGACTTTACATCATAAAAATGAACTTACCTGCAGATCTTATTACTCCCATCCATCTCCAACACGAGCAGGGAAAGAATGATCGACCGCACGCGCTCAAGCTATGACGGTTTCCTTTCATTTTTTTTTTTGCCCGTCAGGTCCCAATCTCTAAAACGTCATACGAAACAAAATTAGGAAAATCCTGTAGCCTAAATGCAGTCTATTACAAATGATTAATCATACAGAAACAATAGGTCTCATGACTTACATGAAAAGGTAAACGTTACGCACTTTAGTTGTTCTTTCTGTGTTGCACTAACCTGTAGAGGATTACCCTCTTGGTCAGCGATTCCTACGGTCTTGTAGAAAGTAGTGGTCGAAGGCTCTAAAGGAACAAACGTAAGTGCGACAATTATTTTGGACATGTGGCACAGTTAAAACATTTTTACTTACATCTGTCACGTTACGTTTAAACCAGTAGTTCTCAAACTGTGCGTCGCGACGCCCTGGTGCGTCGTTTCAATTTTCCAGGGACATTGCAGAATAGTTCCGTTTCGTGGCTTTTTGTTGTTGTATCAATAAACACAACTTTAATAATAAGTTTCCTCATTACCTTTTATTTGCTGGTGCGTTGCAAGTCCAGAAAACTTTTCCAGGGGCGTCGCAACGAAAAAAAGTTTGAGCCATGGTCCTTCACTCCTTTTCGCAGGTTTCAGTGATCCGTTAGAAACGTTGTGGACAAATATCTGCAACAAAACTTACAACAAAATTTGATGTACCTTTGGTTATCTACAAATGTTTATCGTGGACGTTTCTAGCAAAGCTGACAACCGAACACATGCGTGACATGCAAAAAACATGGAAGTGCAACTTGCAAAATCAACATGCAAGACTTATGCCGGTGCATTCTTTACCATACGACAACAATTTAAGTCAAAAAAACTATCAACTTAACTTTAATGCGCTCCAAGCCAAATCTATTTCCCAGCGTCTCCCATGGCCGAATACTCCCTCAAGTGGTTCTAAAGGAAAGGGTGAAAAATGAAGGTAAGAAATAAAGTATAAAAAAACTCGTTTATGCAATACTTACTGGCAAAGTGATTTGGATTAGTCTTTCCTCCTCGCCCACCATTCTTTGCTACGTGTTACTAAAAAAGGACGACATAAGTAAACTTTTGTCCAGTACAAAAAAATACCGACTGACATATTCATAAATTAAGCTTACGTTAACTTGCAGGCAAAATCCAAATGTAATTCACAAGTGAAAAGATTCGTCAGAATCCATTCTTTAAGGCATCTGTTACACAAAACAAGTCTGCAGATAAAACATCATACAGAAACAATATTTTTGTGACATACAGACAAAAACTAAACGTTTACCATTCCAATGCTCATTTTATTCACAAATTTCCGTTGTACTAACCCGTGAAAGATTTAACTGCTGGTCAGGCATTCGCTATCTGGGCTCTAATATTTTAGTGTTGGTAAAGGACCCCTGCGGTCCTGTGAGATAGCATAGGTAATCAAAAACATAAAATAGTTTTTTTTTTAAATCCTATCAAGGTTGTTCATACTTACATCTAACATGTTCGCATATGAACCGGATTTCTCCCTGTGCAGGCTTTGGAACAAAAAGTAGAAGCGTAGATGGACAAATATCTGCAACAAAACTTACAGCAAAGTTTCACGTACAAACCGTATTTATTGTTGTTATCTTTAAGAGTTTTATTGTGAACAGTTTTCACCCATGCTGACAACTGAAATAACACACGTGACATGCAAAATATGAAGTGTAACATGCAAAATTAGCATGTAATATTAGAATACCTGCTATACCACAACTTAACTTATGTGTCTCTTCTGAACTTCTCCAGAGTCGCCGATTATGCGGCAAACTATTTGGCGATGTTTCCCAATCCAATCATTTAGACAAAACCGTAAGAAAATACCAGAAAACCTGCAACAAAGATGAAATATAAAAACTAAAAACAAAAAAAGATATAATTCATTTACAATTATTAATCTTTACAAATTTCAATACGCTTACTAATAGTGTAAACTCATGTGACATGCAGAACACTAAATGCAGCATGCCAAACCACCATGCATAACGCTATACTATACAGCGTAACAACTAGGTCTGTCATTAACTGTGCATAGCACACCATTAAGGCAACAAAAAATGTTGAAAAACAGCTTAACTTAACTTCAATAATTTCAAGGTATATACATCTTGGTTCTACGTGTACACAATTCATGGCATGTTGCGACCTATTAAAAGAAAAGAAGAAGCAGAACCACGAAAACCAGTCATAAATTTAGTTTAATTCTAACCTCATATTCATATTAATGCTAATAACCTAGTAGTCACAACACACGTGTCATGCCAAACACATAGTGCATGTCAAATCACCATGCAAACAGATACTGCTCGCTATACCAGAACAACAACTATGTGTTTGTCTACGTGCCATTAATAGGTTACTCACTTTAATCTGCTTGAAGTCAACATTTTGGTTGTCCACGATCCACGTCTTTTTGCTGCCTTTCTATAAAAATAAAAGCAGCACCAAAGAACGCAACACACTATGCTAAGTCCAGTTTAATTCTATTGAGGATTGTACATGTGGTATGCGTCTTGCCAAAAATCTGTGTAAAATTGGTATGTGACATGCAACGTGCCAAAGCCCCAAGCAAAGTTTGAATCCTTACTACAATACAACTAAACAACAACTAACTAACTTAATTTAATTCGGTTTTGGCTATAAGTTCCATCTTGGCCCAACGCGACTCTATCCTGTCAAAAGGCAGCAACAAGAAACACAAGGCACCATCTAATTATGTTCACAATATACGTTTTAAGTAACACGCAAAAATAGGATGTGTGCACGCTATACTATCTTTGCATGTTTGTAACTAAATCTAGGAGATTCATCACAGGGAATGAATGTAAGCACTTACATGCCTGCAAAATTCCTGTTAATCTGAAAATTCGATGTTTCATGAATTGTTCAGTCGGAGATTTAACCATCATTAGATGCACGAAACGGGATTCTAAAACAAAACGACCTAAGAGTAGTGGCTTGTATTTAAAAAAGATACTAAAATCCATTAACGACATTGCATTTCGGTATCAGAAGAATGAAATTACCTGCAGATCTCAATCGCCCACCCACCTCTGACACGAGCTGGATAAGAATGACCGCCAGCACGTGCTCAAGATATGTCGGTTTCTTTTTTTCTTTTTCTCTCCACCATTTAGAACGCTTGCCTTTGAAACGTCACACGGCTGTTCTTTACCCATCCAATAGCAAGCCTTATTGCACAAATTAGTCTGCTGAAACTGAAGAGAATAAAAGTAACAAACATTAATTGTACAGCCTGTACGTTTGACAAGTGGTTTAGTTCGAAACGGACTAAAATATACACAAAATAGCACATTTACAATGTAAGCTACCGAATAAAAGTACAGCCTTGTTTATTCTCAGCAGCCGCGTATTGCTCTAACATACAAGTGCAAATTTAACAGCACATTAATCGCCATTTTTAAAACGCGTTTTGTTTAAACAAGACCTGACGGAGTATTGCGCCACTCTTGCTTTATATCTCAGAGGGCATGCCATGTCATATAACTAAAATTTATAAAGTTAAAATCCGTTAAACTCGCATCTCGTCAAATCTCGCAATGTATCGTTCTAAAGTTTAACGAGCAATAACAAAGAAATCAGTTTTTAAAATGCATTCACGTCTCCAGGTTTAAATATATCGTCAACTTATAAAATGTTTCCTACTTACAATAACACGTAATAAATAAACTACCGTGATGGTTAACTCGACAAAATGCTTGTAATTCGCAAACAAAATAATGCTAAAGAATATGCGTCGTAAGGCCCAGACTTTTGCCAACAAGTAATTAGTGGTGCACCTCCCAAAATACGAACCAGAATCCATAATTTCTTCGCACCGAGCTGTACCACTACACCACGAGTTTCGATAGTAAAAAGTCTCAAGTAAATTTTTTTGGAATTCTGCGTTTTGTAGTATTAGTTGACATACGACACAGATTTGTAAACGATAAGGTGGTGTTTGGGCAAACAGTGGCTAGACAGGCAAGTAGTCAGTTCAAAAAATATATTGTCACTGATAGTGGTGGTTCATGGCTTTATTTAATAAAGGTGTTTTTTACAGATAATTTTTTGTACAATAAACAGTTTGTTTAGAAACTCACTAAATTCTCTTCTTTTCTCACTCTCAAGAGCGACTCTCTCCTTCCATTTTACGCCATTCTCGAAGTCTCGATGCCACATCTAAACCGTGCATTTCTATTAAATTAAATCAAAGATTGAACATTGTACAAGCCGAGCAAATTCAATAAATTTACCATATTCTATTATAGCTCTACGTATCTCTTGTTGCCTTCCTGTAACTACGAGACAGAAGCAGTACCGAGAAACACAACAAAGTATTTAAAATCGTTAATGCTATACGTTTTAAGTTACATGCGAAGATAGGATGTGAGCACAGTATACTATCGTTACATGTTTGTGATTAAATCTAGGCGTTTTATTATAGCTAGGAAACATTTACATACCTGCTCGCTTAGTTGTTTGTTGTACTTCAGCTAATTCAATGTATGATCATTAGTGGAGGCACGAAAATCCGAACAAAACCTAAAACAAAACAATCCGGCAACAGTACTATGCATGTAGGAAGCTACGCAAACGTGTACAACAATCGCATACATAATATATCGGTGCGGAAGCCAAATAGTGTCCACCCAAATTGGCTTCCACATCGATACGGATGAATTTAATAAACAACAACAAAATCACCTGCAGCAAGTTGAACATCCACCTTCAATGCGAGCAGCAAAAGAAAGAATGACCGATCACACGCGCTAAAAAAATTTGGTCTCACCTTTTTAGCTTCCATTAATTACAACGCTTGTTTTTTTGCTCGTCACAGGGCGCACGGGCGGTAAGTGTATCGCAATTTCGTATAGGAATTATGGAAAATAAAAAAACATGCATTTAGTTGTAGAGAAGCTAACATGAACAAGGATCCCTGTTGTCCTGCGAGACACTGCGGGATCGACGGTTATAAAGGAAAATATTATCAATAATTATACACGACTTTCGACAGAGTATCGTAGCTCCGATTTACTTACATTTTTCAACTCAGAATTTAAACCGCACCCTCTACTGCTTTGGCAGTTTTCCATGCTTTGTAGAAACTGTGATAAACATCAATCCCTGCAAGACGTAAAGCAACAAAAATGTTCAAAGCTAATCGAGACTAAATTGCATTTGATTTAATATTGTTATCTTAACAGATTTATTATGCTTACATATGTTAGAACACATGTGCCATGCAAAACATGAAGTGCAACATGCCAAACCACCACGCAAAGCTTGATATCTCGCTATACTACAATTAACTGTGAAAATTGGTAATCCATTTAAGTCATAAAAAACTTATCAATAAACTTAACTTAATCGCTTGCAACACAATCTTGGTTCTCTTAGTCGTCTATGCATCTTGTTGCCTTCCTATGAAAATAAAAGAAGAACCACAGAGAGCAATACAGATTCAGCAATCTAGTTCACTTCTAACATTTTATTATTACGGATGTTAACAATCTAGTAGTCGTAACACATGTGACATGCCAAACACAAAGTGCAACATAACAAGTGAACATGCAAAACTATATTCCTTATTATACTATCACACTTTTACTATAAATATTCTTAACAAATCAAAAACAACAAATCTCCATTTGTGGCCAATTAATTAGGACACAAATAACCTAAAAACAAGGTAACTTAACTTCAATAGATTTGGGGTCGATTTCCATCTTGACACCACGTGACTGTAACTCCCTACGAAATACAAAGCAGTACTGAGAAAAGCAACACAGAATGTTTTATTGACACTACATGTTTTAAGTAACACGTAAAGATAGGGTAAGTGCATTCTATACTAGCTTCACATGTTATTGGCTTAATTTAGGCGTTTCGTTATGTCAATTTAATAAAATCTTTTCATGCCTGTTTGATTGTTGCCTTTAGCTTTTCACTTGGCGTTGTAACACCATTAGCACAAACAAACCCTAAAAACACATTTTTAGCAGCACCATTCATTTAGGGAACCAGAGCAAACTTATCAAACATATTAAATCCCGATATTTTTGCCAAATAAAACGTTAAAACGTTTTAAGTTACGTTACAACAACAAAATTCTATAGATCCCGTTACACCATGACAAAAACAAAAGCGACAAAAAAGACTGACCGATCGCAAATGCCCAAAACCAAAAAAGGTAAAAACATGCTATTATAGTTTGTGGAGATACTTTAAATAATTCTGACTACTGACGCTGTTTTGCACTAACCTTTGAAGGATTTATCTGTTGGTCAAGGATTCCTGCTGTCCTGCAAGACGGTACTGCTTCGACGGTTCTAAAGGAAAATATTAGCGATAGTTAATCCAGCCTTCGACGAAGGGTCGTTACACTAAGGTTGATTACTTACATCTAACATATTTAATCCCGGCAGTTTTGCAGAAACAAACCAGGGTGCACCCAAGTTTGCTTACACAACAGAATTACCTGCAAAAATCTCAGTTAGTTGACCAACTTAACGCGAGCAGCAAAAGTAGAACGACCAACCGCATGGGCCCAAACATGCGGTCTCGTCCCTTTATTTAGCTTTCGACCAATCACAGCGTTTGTTACGTATTGCGCATTTCCGCGGAAACTAAAAAAAAAAAAAACCGCATTTAGTTTGTAGAGGTACGAAAAACGGGTTATGACTACCGACGCCGTTTTGCACTTGCCTGCTAAGGATCTATCTGTTGGTCAAACAGTGGTGTGGTCCTGCAAGTCAGTACAGGGTCAACGGTTCTGAGGGAAAATATTGCGCTAGTTATCCTAGGCTTTCGACAAAGGATCGTTACTGTAAGGTTGATTACTTACATTTTACATCCCTGAAGCAGATATATATGTTGATTAAGGCGCCCTGTGGTCCTGCAAGACAGCTGCAGCTCTTGACACGGTCAACGGTTCTAAAGGAAAATATTGCAATAAACATCCCAGGCATTTGTTACAAATAATATTCCTAATTTCTTTATTGCACTGTTTTGTCACTATATGTTGTTCGTTTCCCTAATATTATGTATTGGTTTATTGTGCAGTTTTTACTGCATTTGTTTTATGCTTCGACACCGAACGCTATTCGTTTCCAATTTGTTGCTAATAAAACCACCTTTATTTGTTTATTTATTCACTATGCCAGCACTAATTTTGTTTGTTACTTCGTCACTGTATGTTATTCACTTCCTTTGCTTCCCAAACTACTTTGCCCCCCCCCCCCCCCCCCCCCCCCCCCCCCCCCCCCCCCCCCCCCCCCCCCCCCCCCCCCCCCCCCCTCCATTTTTGCGTTTCGAACGCAACCCGCCGCGCTGACTTGGCATTCCAGCGCGTTTCAACCTAATTGTAACTCGTGTTTTTCCCCAGGGTGGCTCCCTAACGTGAGGGCGGCGCAACAGTGATCGGGCAGGCTTGTTTGGTCGGCGTTTGAATAAGGTGCTCTTTTCTTGTTTGAACTTTTAGTACCGACTGATCTCGTTTTTGTGCTATCAAGTGAAACTTTCGACCAATTTTGTTGGCTAAAAATGTGCGTATTTTCCCGCCTTTATTAAAGGTACTAATACCAGATCGCTTATAATCGTCTCTGGTTTGGCGCAAGCATCAAGTGTAGCGTGCGGTCTCTTTATTGGTTTTACCGGCTATTCCTTACAGCAGCGTCCTGAACCTCGGGCGCAGAAACAGTAGCGCTACAAATTCGACAAAGGATCTTTACTTTACTTACATCTAACATGACCACTTGTGAACCGGATTCCTCCATTGCTTGGTTTCCATGCTTTGTAGAAACTTTGATGACCAATCGTCTACAAGACATAAAGCAACGGAAATGACATATTCAAACCAGCAAAAGAAAAATTACAAAAACATTAGTCTTACATTTTTTTGCTTCCTTCAACCACAACGCTTGTTATTGGCTCGTCATAGGGCGCACGGGTTGTCCGTTATTGGCCTAATTTAGGCGTTTCATTAACATTTACGTGCCTGTTTGCTTGTTGCGTTTAGCTTTTCACTACGCGTCGTAACCTCCATTGGATGCAGTATACAAACAAAACCTAAAAAATAATACATTAGCAGTACCATCATTAAGGAAAGCTACAAGCAAACTTAGACAACACATTAAATCCCGGTATTTTTGAAGAATCAAACTAGTGTGCACCCAAGTTTGCTTACATACTGATAGGAATTTATTAATTTACAACAACAGAATTACCTGCATAGAGCCACTTTAACCATTCTACTTAACGCGAGCAGCAAAAGTGGAATGACCGACCGCATGGGCCCAAACATGTGGTCGCATTTTTATTTCGCTTTCGACCAATCACAACGGCAGTTACATACTGCGCATTTCCGCGGAAACTAAAAAATAAAAACACGCATTTAATTTATAGAGATACGAAAAGGGGTTATGACTACTGACGCCGTTTTTCACTTACCTGTTAAGGACCTATCTGTTGGTCAAGGCGTCCTGTGGTCCTGCAAGTCAGTACAACTTCGATCGACCGAAGACGAAATAAACCGGGTTGTCACAATTATGCAGAATCCGCGCCAGTACAAGATCCCGACTGGTTTCTCAATCGTCAGAAAGATGCCAGAGATGGAAAGTTCAGTCAGGTTTTGTCCAATCAGCTTGATAACAAGCTCCGAGAGGATTTGGAACACATGAAGAAGATCCGTGCTCATAGGGTCTTCGTCACTACTGCATGGAGTCTCCGTGTTCGCGGTCAAAACACTAAACCACCGGACGACGTGTGTCTAAGAAGAAATAAACATTGACCTTCCTTCACTGAAAAATCCTGCAGTTTATAAATTATGCGTATAAAACATATCGCAATAAATATCCCAGACAATCGACAAAGGATCTTTACTTACATCCAGCATGGCCACTTGTGAAGCGGATTCCTCCATTGAATGGTTCCATGCTTTGCAGAAACTTTGATGAACAATCGTCTGCAAGACGTAGAGCAACATAAAATTTTCAAATCAGCAAAAGCAAAATGACCGATCGCACGCGCCCAAAATTTAGTCTCACCTTTTTTGCTTTCCACACCACAACGCTTGTTTTTGGCTCATCACAGGGAGCACGGCCGGTAGATGTTGCGCAATTTCGCGTAGAAACTAAGGAAAATAGAAGAACATGCATTTAATCTGTAGAGATACTAAAATGAATTATGAGTTATGAATACTATTGCACTAACCTGCTAATGATTTAACTGTTTAACAATGATCCCTGCTAGATTGCAAGACACTACGCGATACATTTACAACTCCGAATATAAAACGGATGCCTCTACCGCTTTGACATGTTCCCATGCTTTGTAGAAACTTTGTTGAACAACCATCTGCAGGACGTAAAGCAACAAAAATGTTCAAAGCTAATCGAGTCTAAATTACATTTGATTTAATATTGTTATCTTGACATATTTATTATGCTTACACAGAACACACGTGGCATGCAAAACATGAAGTGCAACATGCCAAACCACCACGCAAAGCTTGATATCTCGCTATAATACAATTAACTGTGAAAATTGGTAATACTTTTATGTCATAAACATTTTATCAATTAATCTTAACTCATTCGCTTGAAAGACAATCTTGGTTCTCCGAGTACTCATCTTGTTGCCTTCCTATAAAAAGAAAAGAACCACAGCAGAGCGCAATACAGATTTATCCATCTAGTTCACTTCTAACCTTTTATCCAAACGGATGTTAACAATCTAGTAGTCGGAACACACGTGACATGCCAAATATAAAGTGCAACATGCCAAATCAGCATGCAAAACTGAAAACTACACTATACAACAGCATTTAACAACTTATAACTACAAAAATGAAAGGTGACTTAACTTCAATCGGTTTAGCATCAATTTCCATCTCGACTCTACGCGAATGTAGCTATCTACGAAATACAAAGCAATGCAGTACCTAGACGCACAATACAGGATGTAATTTAATTGATAGGATATGTGCACGCTCTACTAGCTTTACATGTTATTTGCCTATTCTAGGCGTTTTATTATGTCAATTTAATAAAAACATTTACGTGCCTTTTTGCTTGTTGCCTTTAGCTTTTCACTACACGTTGTAACACCATTGGATGCAGTACAAATGAACCCTAAAAACACATTAGTAGGAGCACCATGCATTTAGGGAACCAAAGCAAACTTAGCAAACACATTAAATCCCGATATTTTTGCCAAATAAAACCAGAGTGCACCCAAGTATGATACATCGATACCAACTAAGTTACGTTACAACAACAAAATTCTATAGACCCCATTACACCATGCACTTTTAACATTACATAACACAACAGAATTATCTTACACAACAGAATTACCTGCATAAATCTCAGCTGACCATCCTAACCAACGCGAGCAGCAAAGGTAGAGCGACCGACCGCATAAACATGCGGTCTCATCCCGTTATTTCGCTTTCGACCAATCACAGCGTTTGTTACGTATTGCCCATTACAGCGGGAACTTAAAACAACAAAAAACAAGCATTTAGTTTGTAGCGATACGAAAATGAATAATAACTACTGACGCCGTTTTGCACTTACCTGATATGGATCTATCTGTTGGTCAAGGAGACATGTGGTCCTGCCAGACAGTACAGGGTCAACGGTTCTAAAGGAAAAATATTGCGCTAGTTATTTCAGGCTTTCGACGAAGGATCGATCGTTACTTAAGGTTGATTACTTACATTTCACATCCGTGAATCAGATCTATCTGTTGGTCAAGGCGCCCTGTCGTCCTGCAAGACTGCTGCAGCTCTTGACAAGGTCAACGGTTCTGAAGGAAAATATTGGAATAAACATCCCAGACATTTGTTACGAATACTATTACTAATTTCTTTATTGCACTGTTTTGTCACTCGTTTCGTTTGTCGTTTGTTTATGTGTTGTTTGTTTACATAATATTATTTATTGGTCTATTGTACAGTTTGGTTACTGCCTTTGTTTGTTGCTTCGACACCACACGTTTCCAATTTGTTGCTAATAATATCACCTTTATTAATTTACTTATTTATTTATTCACTATGCCAGCACTAATTTTGTTTGTTACTTCGTTACTGTATGTTATTCAGCAGTGTTTAATTTTATTGTTTACATTTTTGCGTTTTCGAACGCAACCCGCCGCGCTGACGGCATTCCAGCGCGTGGCCCTAATTGTAACTCGTGTTTTTCCCCAGGGTTCCCGGATTTTTCTGACGTAAGGGCGGTGCAACCGATCGAGCACACTTGTTTGGTCGGCGTTTGAATAAGGTGCTCTTTTCCTGGTTCGCACTTTTACTACCGATTGGTCTCGTTTTTATTGTGCTATCAAGTGCAACTTTCGCCCAATTTTGTTGTCTAAAACTGTGCGTATTTTACCCTACTTTTAACAAAAGTGCTAATACCAAATCGCTTATTCGTCTCTGGTTTAACGCAAGCATCAAGGGTAGCGTGCGGTATATTTTTTTGGTTTCAGGCGCAGAAACAATAGGGCTACAAAATATAAGATATTGGAACCAGCAACAGCAAAATTACCGATCGCACGCGCCCAAAAATTTTGTATCAACTTTTTTCCATCAATCACAACGCCTGTTTTTGCTCGTCACAGGTCGCACGGGCGGTACGTCTTGCGCAATTTTGTATGGCAACTAAGGAATAAAACACACGCATTTCGTAGGGATACTAAAATGAATTATTACTACTATTGCACTAACCTGCTAAGAAAATTAATTTTGGTCAAGTAACCCTGTGGTCCTGCAAGGCAGTATAGGTCGAAGGTTCTAAAAGAAAATATAAGCAAGAATTATTCCGCAAGTTTTTAACAAAAGGTTGCTAACTGAAAAAAATAAAAACATTCATTTATTTTGTAAAGATGCAAAAAGAGTTCACTAACCTGCTAAGGATTTAATAGTTCTTCCGTCCTGCAAGACAGCAGGGGGTCGACGGTTCCAAAGGAAAATTTTGGCGATAGTTATCCCACCATACTACAAAAAAGGATAAAATTGTTGCTTAAATCTCACGTCTCCGTATATGAAGCGAATTCATCCACTGCTTGAAGTAGGTTTCCATGCTTCGTAGCAACTTGTTGAACAATCGTCTGCAAGAAATAAAGCAACATAAGATGATATTGTCATTTTCATTTTTACGCGTTCGCGCATTCAGAACACATGTGACATGCAAAACGTGAAAAGTGCAACATGCAAAACCACCATGCAAAGTTTAATTTCGCTACACTGCAACTTATTAAATTTTTAAAAACGTTGATTGAACTTAACTTTAGTCGGTTGAAGACAATTTTGGATCTCCGAGTAATCTATACAGGTTTTGTTGCATTCCTGTGAAAAGAAAAGCTGAAGCAGAACCAAGAATCGTAACACATAGAAGTAAATCTAGTTTTCTTCTAATCTTTTATTTACACCGATGCTGACAATCTGGCAGTCAGAACACAAGTGGCATGCCAAACATAAATTGCAACGATGCCAAATCACCATGCAAAACCGAAAACTATACAATGCAATAACCTAACAAACATAAAACTCCAATTTGGTAGGCAAACTTATTAGGACATGAATAACCTAAACAAGGTAACTTAACTTCAATCGGTTGGGATTCAATTTCCATCTTGGCGCCACGCGACTTTTGTTGCCTACGAAAGACAAGGAAAAAGCAGTTCCAAGAAAAACAACACAGTATTATATTTTATTGACACTACACGTTATACGTAACATGCAAAGGTGGGATATGTGCATTCTATAGTATAACCACCTTTACATTGTATTGGCTAAACTTAGGCGCTGTGTTATGTCAATTTATTAAAAACATGTACCTTCCTGTTCTCTTGATGCTGTTTCTAACCATCATTGAAAGTAGAAAAGCACAAACAAAGCCTGAAAACAATCAATTAGCAGTACCATGCATTGATTTCAGGAAACCTAAGCAAACTTAAAATGCATTAAATCCCGATAATTTTGCACAAGTAAACTAGTGTGCATCAACGTTTACTTCTGTATGGATATCAATTAATTTACTTTACAACAGCACAATTACCGGCACAATTCTAGTTGAAAATTCTACCTACAGCGAGCAGCAAATACAGAATGACCGATCGCACGCGTCTGAACATGTGGTCTCATCTTTGTTTGTTTTGCCTTCGACCAATCACAACGCTTGATTTCGGCACGTCACAACGGAAGCACGGTCAGTAGGACTTTAGCATTTTCTCGGGAACTAAAAACATAAAAACACAAATTAGGTTTGTACAGATTTCCTCAAGGAGTTATTACTACTGACGCTGTTTTGCACTAACTTGCGAAATATTTAACTTGGTCAAGGATCCCTACGGTCCGGCAAGACAGCACAAGTCGTACAGCCCTAAAGGAAAATACAGCACTAAGCCTAGTTCATATCTAATCTTTAGTTCAGGCCTATGCTGACAATATAGTGGTCAGAACACACTTGACATGCCAAACATAAGTGCAACATGCCAAGTCAGCGTGGGAAACTAGAAAACTATACTATACAACAGCTTAGCAACTAGGTGACCAACTACATAGGACATTGAATTAAAAAAATAACGAGGTAACTTAACTTCAATCGATTTGTCTTCAATCTTCATCTCCACTCCACGCGACTTTTTATAGCTATAAAATACAAAGCAAGAGCAGTACCAAGAAACAAAACACAGTATGACACTATACGTTTTAGGTAACGTGTGTTAAATGAAAACATTTGTGCATGGTAACCACCATTGGATGCACAAAAGTCTAAAAACATGAATTCAGGGAGCCTAAGCAAACTTATACACAAAAAATAAAAAATGCTTATAATCAGAACATATGTGACATGCAAACACGAAAAATTGCTGTGCAAAAAAAAAACTATTGTTGATTATGTGGCAAACCATTTAAACCATAAAAGGTTAGGTTAACTTAACTTTATTCGCTTCGAAGTCAAGCCGTACTGCGATTTTTCGCGGAAACTAAAAGACATGCATTTCGTTTGCTAAGTTTGATTTGTCCTGATGTATTTACTGGTAAGCGGTTACGCAAAATTGGGGAAATCCTGTATTTGCTGAAACAATACTTTTATGATATAGACGCACAGCAAAAGCTAACATTGTGCAGTCTTATTTACGATATTTTTAGTCAAGATTACTGGCGCTGTTTCTACGAACCTGTTTAGGATTTGACTTGCCAAGGAACCCTATGATCCTGTTTAGTCAGCACAGGTCCAAGTTTCTGTTGGAAAACGGAAGCGATAGTTATTCTCGGCATGCGAAATAAGGATCGTTGCTCTGAGGTTGTCTAGTTACATTTGGAAGTCCACACATAAATATCTCAGTGGTTTTCGCTGGTTCCAGCTCCTCGTCGAACCTCTGGTTAACAATCTGCAACAAAACGTGAAGCAGCATTCTATGTACAAACCTAGTTGATAACGGTTAGTTATTTTTGAATGTTATATTGTCAGAACACACGTGACATGCAATATAACTAACAACTAGGTCGCTGATTATGTGAAAAACTACTTAAACCATACATAAACCTAAAAATAGGTTAACTTAACTTCAATCACTTCCAAATCCGGTCGTACTGCGACTTTCCGTGGTAACTAAAAGACATCCTATATTTGCTGAAACAATACTTTTATGACATACAGCAAAGCAAAAGCTAACATTATGCAGTCGTAATTATGATATTTTTAGTCAAAATTACTGGAGCTGTTTCTACTAACCTGATTTTACTTGTTGGTCAAGGATCCCACGATCCTCTTAAGACAGCACTGGTCGAAGTTTCTAAAGGAAAACTTGAGCGATAATTATTCTTGGCTTGCGACATAAGGATTGTTGCTCCAAAGTTGTCTACTTACATTTGGCAGTCAACATATAACCAGATTTCTATGTGGCTTTTGCAGGTTGCAGTTCTTCGTAGAAACTTTGATGAAGAAACACCTACAAAAAATATTGGCATTCCGCAGAAACTACAACAAAAGATACATTTTGTCTGAAAAGTTACGCATGTATAATTATTGGTAAGTGGTTATATAAGAAAATCCTGTAAATGCTGAAACAAGACTTTTGTGACATACATCAAAACTAAACATAGTGCAGCCCTATACTCACGAGTTTAGATTACAGGCGCATTTTACACTAACCTGCCGAGGATTTGACTTGTTGGTTAATGCTGCCTACGATCCTGCAGGACAGCACAGGTCGAAAGTTCTGAAGGAAAACATGAGCGATAATTATTCATGGCATGCGACATAAGGATTGTTGCTCCAAAGTTGTCTACTTACAATTGGCAGGCAACATATAACCAGATTTCTATGTGGCTTTTGCAGGTTGCAGTTCTTCGTAGAAACTTTGATGAAGAAACACCTACAACAACATGCAAAGCAGCATTGGATGTACAAACCCAATTGACATTATACAGCAGTTAGCACGCTTCACATGTCTTATTGTGCTAACTAATATTCGGAAAACATGTGACATGCAAATCACAAAGTGCAACACGCCAAGTCACCATGCAAACTAGAATACTCAATATACTATATTAGGTCGCTGATTATGTGACCAGTGACAGCCCAAACCATAAATTGTTAAAAATCCGGTTAACTCAGCTTCAATCGGTTCGAAGTCAAGCGGTATTGCAATTAGTGGACTTTCCGCAGAAACTACAACAAAACACGCATTATTTAATTATTGGTAAGTGTTTATATAAGAAAATCCTGTAAATGCCAAAACAAGACTTTTGTGACATACATCAAAAACTATACATAGTGCAGCCCTAGTTATGAGTCTAGATAACTGGCGCTGTCTGCACTAACCTGTCGAGGATTTGACTTGTTGGTCAAGGATCCCTGCGATACTGCAGGATAGCACAGGTCGAAAGTTCTGAAAGAAATGATGCAAAAGTAGCGATATTTAGCCTTTACTCGGCACGTGACAACGACATTTACTTACTACCAACAAGTAGGCATAAGAACCGATTCCGTCCAACGCTTTTGCAAATTTCGATGCTTCGTAGAAACCCTGCAACAAACGAACAGCAGCATTCGATGTCAAACTTAATTGAGACTAAATAACAATTGATTAAAGGTTAAAAACACACGTGACATGCAGAACACAATGCCAAATCAACATGCAAACTGGAATTCTTACGACACTACCATAACTACTAAAATAAATAATCAACACAAAAAAAAACCTAAAACCAAGGGGACTTAAGACTCGGATCGAAATGATACAAAAATAGCGATATTTATCCTTTTCTCGACACGAAATAACGACATGTACTTACTACTAGCATGTACGCATAAGAACCGAACTCGTCTAATGCTTTTGCAGGTTTTCATGCTTCGTAGAAACTCTGCAACAAAACGTAAAGCAGCATTCGATGTTCATATGTAAGTAAGACTAAATAACAATTAGTTGATTAAAGGTAAGAAAACACGTGACATGCAAAACACAATGCCAAAACAGCATGCAAACTGGGATTCTTACGACACTACAATAACTACTAAAATAAATAATCAACACAAGAAAAACCAACGGGACTTAACTCGGCATAGCTATGATTTCCATTTTGGCTTTACGCGACAGGTTCGTGGCTAAACCAAAGCGTATTCATGAAATAATGAATTTATACATTTACGTGCTTACTCACTTGTTGTGATGTAGTAAATTACGTCTGTAGTGTATTTGATGGTCTTGCGCGTTTCCGCAGGAACTAAGGATAGAAGAAACGATTCTGCAGGACAACACCGATCTAATGTTCTAAATGAAAACACAACAAATCAGCAATACTATCCCACCCTATGCATATGATAACTTGTTACACCAGGGTCGATTACTAACGATCTTGCATGTCCGCATATGTACCGGATTCTCCCACTGCTTTCACAGGTTTCCATGCTTTGTAGAAACTTTGATAAACAAATATCTGCAACAAAACACTCTATACATGAACTTAACTTAGACCAAATAACAATAAAGCTACAGATGTGATTGTGCTTACTAATATTCTGAACACACGTGTCATGCAAATCAAGTGCAACATGCCAAGTCATCATGAAAACTAAAATGCTCACTATACCACAATTTTACAATATCAAAAACAGCTTAACTTAACTTTAATCGGTTCGAAGTCATTGCACCGATTAGTACGCTTTCCTCTAGAAACTAAACAAAAAAGTATTTTGCCTGTCCTTTAGTGGTGAGACATTTGTAAAGCCTTTTAAATATTCTAGTTATTAAAAACAAACTTATTCGTTATAAGTCTAGATCAGGGCTTCCCAAACTTTTTTGATCGCGACCCCTTTTAATCTCTTTAAATTTTTCACGACCCTTCACGGATAATATGATAAACAATGCGAAAAAAACGTTTGTTGTATTTATTGAAACGCCGAATTCGAGCGAAAACTAAAAACAACCTACCGGTACTCGGAGTCTACTACTTTACACGTTCAAACANCCTTCCGGGGTCGCGACCCCCAGTTTGGGAAGCCCTGGTCTAGATCACTGGTACTGTTTGCATTAACCTGTTAGGAGTTCTGGTCACGAATCCCTACGACACTGCCAGCCAGCACTCGTAAGTTAAATAAAAACATACAAAACTTAGCGATTTTTATCCTATCCTATAGGCATGCAAATAATCGTTAATCACAACTTTTTTACTTACATAAAACATGTCTGCAAATAACCGGATTCTTCCACTACATTTGTAGATTTTATTTCGTAGAAACTAAACACCTGCAATAAAACGTATATATTCCATTGACAAATTTATTTTAACCAAACTACGCTTTATTTACTGTTGTTATCTTCACATATTTTTTCATGCCTACTCACAATTAAACCACGCGTGACATGCCAAACATAAAGTGCAACATGCAACACTGGAGTCTATACTATATTACAGTTTAACAAACAACTCGCAGTTGACCATTATGCAACCAAGTAATTGAACTATTCAGACAGGAGAAACGTAAAAACGCCGGTGACTTAACTTAATTAGTTTTTGCTGTCATAAATCAAAAGCTAAATATTGTGCCGCCTTAATTATGCTAGTTATTCATAACAAAAGCCAAGATTACTGGCGCTATTTGCATCACCAACCTGTCAAAAATTTAACTGTTAGTCCAGGATCCCATCGGCCCACAATGGCAGTACAGGTCAAATCCTTTTAAGGCTCGTTATGTCAGGGTATAGTTAACTTACCTCTAACATGTCTGTAAGAGAACTGAATTTCTCCAATGCTTTTAGGTTGCAATTAGCTGTTGAAATTTTAATAAAAAAACAACAAAATCTGCAACAAAACCAAAAGCAGCACTCTTATGTACAAAACTAATTCAGACTATATAACAATTAGTTAGGGCTTCACATATGTTATTATACCTGCTAATAGTCAGAACACACGTGACATGCAAAAGACTAAGTGCACAGCGCTAATACAACTTAACAACTAAGCCTGTCATTTAACTGTGGGTCGTCACATGTGCGACAAACCATTTGAGCCATGAAAAACTTAAATATCAATTGAACTCAGCTTTTATCGATTTAAAGTCGGCAATCTTGGTTTTCCTCCAGAGTACATAATTCTTATGTTGTTGCCTTCCTGAAAAAACAAAAGCAGAAGCAGAACCTATGCATAGTACCAAACCTAGTCACAGGGCTAGATATTCGTGTCAACATGATAGAAGTGGTAGCTTTACCTGACGCCGTTTGTATATTTTATGGCTTAACAAAGTATTTTCTTTATCGTTTATGCGTCTAATAACCACTTTATTTTTGCACGCACATTTCGATTTTGTTTACTATTGTATTTAACAAAAGCCTTGTGTCATCACGTAGACTTACATTGCTGCATTTCGTTTCGATGCTGAAATGTACGGGCTGTTTTTGACCGAAATCTGAAACAAAATCAACAATAGTTTGAGTATAACCCAGAATTAGGCCTAAAGTAATGTATTTTTTTCCATCTGGGAAGGTTATTAAAGTGTTTAGCAGCACATTTTTGACCTTCAGTTTATTTTATTCAATTAAACCATATTTAAATTATAAATCGTATTTCCAATCAACCCTCCAACTGGTGTGTTATTTATAAATTTAAAAATGTCTATATGCAACATTGTTTTGAAGTATTGGGGTGATTGTTCGTTCTTAAATCCCTAAGTCGGAACAGTTTAAACTCGTCTAAAAAGTTAGTTACCTGTAATTTAAAGGCCCTGTTCCTTTCAATTCACTTCCTTCTTGAAACAACAAACGATCGTCTCGTTTCCACTTGTACTGTGAAAGAAAACGCAGCAGAGGCAGAAACATATCAAAATAAATAAGTTACTTTATGATGTGCTAGTCAGCATGCGAATACAGGATGAAATGCGCACGTTCCACTGCATTCGCACGATCAACCTAACCACATTAACTAAACTTCAATTGATGCTGCACAAATTTTCACCAGTCTGTTTTGAAAATCGCTTAACCGCTCACTTCTACCATATTGGCGGTAAACGAATAGTTACCCAAAACCCATGACATGCAAAAATAAAGTGCAACATGCTCAAGCACCGGGCAAGCTATTCGTATTAACATGGTAGAAGCGTTAGCTTTATTTCCCTTCTAATTTTACACATTTTGCACGAGTCGACGCTGTTTAAAAGCTTCTGGTCTTAAAAATTATTTACCTTCAGTTCGACAGTCTGGGTTCTTGCGTTTTTCATTTCCTTCTCGACACAGAAAATCACCGCCGCATTTTGACGTTTACTGTATGGAAGAAAACACAACAGAGGCAGAAACAACAGGAAAAATTAAAGCTACTTTATCGTGTGCTAAAATATGTCAACATGCGAAGACAGGATAAGTGTATGTTACACTGTCTTCCCATAATCAACCGTGAAATGTGATATTTTAATCGGACATCGTATACAGCATCTCATTACAACGTTATCCCTGTGATTCATGTAGCAATAACTTCTAGATATGTTCGACTATGAACAAGTGAGTTTAAGTCACAAGAAATAATTACGTCAAGATATTTTTAGGGACTAACAGAAATTTGGGGCATATCAGTAAAACCCAAATTTATGCTAATTTGTTTTAAAATTTCAGCAAGCAGCGCACCTCTACCAATGCCGACAAACGAATAGTTACCCAAAAACACATGCCGTGCAAAACATAAAGTGCAACATGCTCAAGCACCGGGTTAACTATTCGCATCAGCATGGTAGGAGTGTTAGATTTAACTCGTAGTTTACGTCACACTATTTACACGACGCAGTTCAAAATCTTTTGCAACAAAGTTAACGGGTTTGCATTATATATAGTATGTTCGGTATTTTATCAAATTTATATTTTTGTTTCAAAAAAGGCTTTGTTACTCAGGTTTACTTACATTGCTGCCTTCATATCTGTGTCGTAACGTACTCGCGGTTTGTGACCAAAATCTGAAACAAAGACATCATAAATTAACGATGCGTTTTTACCCGCTATAAAAGTTAGCAAATAGACTCCGCGGCACATTTTAATCTAAGCAGTAAGTTATCATATTAAACTATGCCTGCTCGGTGTTATGTTCATCTAAGCAAAGTTGTTAAAAATGTAAGCTAAGCTCACTCAAAAATTATTGAACCATGCGTTTAACGTTTTAGTTTTATTTACAATCCAGCATCCTACTACGTTGTTAATAAACCACGAGTAGTCCAACATACGACAAATAGATATTTTCTAGAGTTATCACAATATACCTACGCCTATTACATTTGTTTTACGTTTTGTCTAAAATAGGTTTGATGCGGTTCAGTTTTTTTGAGTGCAAATTCCAAAAACTAGTCTTAGTAGGAACACTATACACGGACTTGAAAAGTAATTTAATCATAAACATTATCTGCCAAGGTGCTGGTGTATATAGAATAGCCTACATCGTTCAGACGTTTCGACAACCTGCACTGATGATGACAACAGAGAATGTCGAAATGTCTGAAAGATTTACTCTATATACACCAGTACCTTGATCATTAAACTAGTCTTATTAGTTATTCACCTTTAATTTAAATGCCGTGTATCTTTAGTTTCAGTTCCCGCTTGACATGGAACATCAGTCATGCTTCCACGAGAAAGCAGCAGAGCTAAAAAGTCAGGACAAAATAAGGTAAATTTACACCAAACAGTAGCTTATAATAAAATGAGAAAACAGCATACGTGCACTGTATGCAGAAACATTAACAGAAACATAACAGGAAGTATGTAACGTTACTTGAAAATGGTAAAACTTCTGTAAATTGTGAAATAACATGCTTAAAATAATGTTTATTTAGATAAAATTTAAACAACGGTAACGGTAGCATAAATAAATATAAATTTTATCCGAAAACAATCTGAAACTGAAACTATTAAGTTTTTTTAAATCTTGAAATCAATCATTTTAAAAGTTACACATCGGTTACAATGCAGAAGTAAACACATCTACCAACAAGTACGTGTACAACAATAGCATTACCTGCACACTCTTCGTTCAGCACAACATCCTCCGGCAAGAGTCTCCAGAAAAGAACGAGACAACACACGCAAGCGAGCAAGGTGGAATCCCCTTTTTTCTCTTTTTCCCCCTCGACCAATCAGAGCTCTTGTCTTGAAAACGTCACAGGGGTGATCTAAATCCAACCAATAGCAAGCGTCATTGCACCAATTAGTGAGCTGCGTTTGGGAGTAGGTTAATTGAATGCTAGAGGCCAAGCGTTCGAACGCTCATTGGTCAAGGAGGCACGTGACACAGCTTGTTTAACGTGGCAAATTAGCACGTTAGAGCTACTAAAGTAAGCACTACAGTAGCCATGTTTGCCAATTTTCAGTATGTGGCCCACGCACAAATTTTAAATACAATTTGTGTGAAAAACGCTGACGCTAGGAAGTATTATTGTTGGTCTGAGGTTTCATGATAATAATTACAATAAAATGAACCTAAAACTAAGTTCTTTATGTTATATTTAGTCCCTAGTCTCACTGTTATTTTAAATAACTTTATTTTGAATATTAAATAACTCTTATTGCGCCATCTACACTGCTTATTAAATAACTCTTATTGCGCCGTCACTGCTTTGCGCTTTACAACGTTGCCCAACTATTATTTTTGGCACTGGTGGTAGCATTATTGCTGTCCCAAGCTATCACATACCACAATATTGACGCTGTAATGGACATAAATATACTTAATGAGAAAATTATAACTATTAAAGGTGGTGACGGGGTGGGGTATTTGCGTTTACGGTTTGTTAATGAAACAAAGAAAGCCCTTTTACAACTTACATTCTCACATGCGATGTCATACGTTATACCAAGCGGCTTTTAGAACTACCCCAGCAAGACTTAAATCTAGATGCGCAACCAAAAAAGATCATTAAAGTAACAGTCAGTTTTATCATTATTCTCCTTCAAGTAAGTCCGATTTAAAGAGGTCAGCCAGCCTAATGCAACAATTATACATTTATTGACAAATAGCAACATACGAAAAAAATGATCAACTGGCATGCGGTAGCCACAAAGTAACATTAATGGAGTCTCCATTTTCAGTTTGCACGACAAGTGTTCCAGTAAATGAACCAATGATCGTTGGATTGAACGTTAGGAAGATTTGCACAAGGCATCGATCTGCGAAGCAAGAAAAAAACAATTTAGTCAGAATAGCACCTAAAAACAGGTTCACTTACATTGCTGTCTTCCATTTCTGTATCGAAACGTGCGGTTTGTGACCAAAATCTTAAACTAAATCAATTCCTTTTACCCGCCATTAAATGTACCAAATGGATTCCGCTGCGTATTTTAAACTTACATAGTACGTTATCACAGTAATCAAGACCTGTTCCGTGTTGTCTTTATCTAAGTCAAGTTGTTGCTTGATCAAAAGTTATTAAAGTATACTTTTAACATTTAAATTATATTTACATTTTACAATCAACTATCGTACCATGTTGTTAATAAACCAAGCGTAGCTGAACAAACGACACGCCGATATTTTGTGGAGTTAGGTCTACTCCTATTAGAATTTTTTTACGTTTTGTCTAAAATAGGATTGATGAAGTTCAGATGTTTGAAAGCAACTTGCAGAAACTGGTCTTTAAAACAAATCCCAATCGATTCAAAGGCCTTCACCTTCAAATTCAGTTCCATCTCTTCATCGAACATCGCAGTCGATCCTCACGCATTCTGTACAAGAAAGTGGCAGAGTCAGAAACTCATGACAAAATATGGCAAATTTACCCCAAACAGTCGGTCTCTAATAAAATGAAAAAAAACACAGAATAAGTTCATTTTATGCTGTCTTTGCATGTTCTACCCCAATTTAAATCATATTGTCAGCAACATAACACGAAAACGAAATGATGTTTCTTGTGGCAAATTCAATTGGACAACGAAAGTATCAACAAATTATCTGAAACAAAAAGATCTAGCGGCAGTATCATTGATTTCAAAAGTCGCGGAAACTTGAATGCATTTTTTAAATTATACCTCGGTCACAACGCACAAATAAGCCAGCGTCCAATCCAGTTAACTCAGTGGTTCCCAACCTGGGGTGCTCTCCGTTTAACACCACGACAAGAGTTACCAGAAAAGAATGAGCAAGTAGACGAAAGCAGGGAATGAATGTGGCGTCCTCTTTTTTCTTCTTCCGTCGACCAACCACAGCTCTTGTCTTGAAAACGGCAAAGGGGCGATCTAAAACAACCGAGGGCAAGCGTTATTGCACCAATTAGTGAGTTACGTTTAAAAAAGCTAAATTAAATGCTGACCGAGTGATTTCTCAAAAGGCCGACTAGGCTTTACATGGCACAGCTTGATTTATATTTTAAATTTAAACATATTGAAAGGTCACTGATAAACAACACATTTATATTTCGTAGCAATTATAAAGTAGTGGGATAACATCCAAAATATTCCCTGGTGAAAAAATGCCCTAAATGTTCTGTTAACGTGGTATTAATTTGTTTTGCGTTCTCTGTTCTTTTGTAAATGATAAAAATAAACGATAATTTACCATTTCAGGTGATGCCTTATTTTTAATACTCACCGTTTTGTGCGTACGTAACCATTTCCGTTGCAATAAAGAGTAGTCATATTAGATACATGCAAATATGCTTGGCTGGTGAAAAAAACACGTAGCAGGCCTGGCCGAAGATCTGAACCATGGGATTGTTATTATGGTTGTGTATTAATAGTTGTAAATTATGGAATCTTTATGCATCTTTAACTTCTGTCGTAATAACAAAAAGCAAAGTAATACATGCAATACACAATGTCAATCTGTTGTAATAAATACCTAAAATATCCATAATTGTTTGTGGAATATGGAAAGACTTTCTTTTCAGAGTTTGACGTCACAATGCAATTTAGTGGTGCCCGGAAGAAACTGCAATAATGAGCTGCATAATCGGTAACCATTAGATCGTTTTGGCATGAGACGATCCGAAATGATGACGTATCTCCGTATTGATGTCCGGACAAGATCTTCATCCTAAACTAATGTCAAGTAAACAGCGAGTATAACGCAACTGCTAATTGCATTATCTTATTACATCTGTTCTCACCGTTTCGATTGACGTCATGGTTTAGACATCCACCCTCCCATTCTTGAGGGCACGTCATCATTTTATGACATGGTTACGGAAAAGTAGCAAAACAAGCAAACGCTAAAATAGCAGGCAGCAGGGAACGATGTGTTACTCAAAATTAACTTGCATATGGTTGTGTGATCTGGACGTAAACAAACAATACATGACATTGATGATTCCAATCACAGATGCCTGAAATTCTCTTCATCCAGCTGTATTTGGGTGGTGGAACAGTTGTCGATGCGTTGTACAGTAGATGCATAGAAAAAAAAACATTAGAAATTTGTTAATTAATTTGCTTAAAAAAGTACAAACGTTTTACAAAATTGTACTCTTAAACAGCTTTAAAGGTAATTTAATACTTCCATTTGCAAAAACAAACACATGATGTAAAGTCGGAAAACAAACACTGTAAGTTTACCTTGAAACTTTGCCTTGTGCCGCTAAAGTGGATGTGAAAGTACGTCATCTCCATCGCTGAAAATGAAATAGAAGATGGGGAAAATAGCTTTGAATTATTTTTGGGCAGTAGAAGAGACAGCCAGACAGACATTTGGAAGCCCTGCAAGTCAGTTTGGCTGTAAAAATAAAAAAAACAAGTAGTTATGGTTTTACATAAGATGAGGTCGTATTAAACTGAAACTTACTTAAAGCTGATTTTAAACGTTAACTTCGTGCGCATTTGGCAATAAATTCTAACCAGATCCTTTGTTACATCAACTGTAGCTTAGTGTAAAATTTTTTTGTTCCTGTCATGCTTTAATTTTAGCTAATAGATTTGGTTGCATCAGCTGCCCTTTTGTTATATTTGTGTGTGTATCGCAATCTGTAAAACAAAATATAACAACTTCAAAATAAGCAAAACAAAACCACTTGTGGGAAGTTCTTACCTTTAAACTTTGCTGTTAAGTTTCGGAATAGGTTTAAATCTTCATTTGGGTGAAAACATACTCAAAAATGGTCATGAAAAACGTGTGTTGCAAATTATTTTTAATACACACGTGTGTGATTGCACAATATACCCACGACGATTAGCATGTGTGACATCACATTCGCGCCCAACGTGTAAGAATGCTTATTATGAGAGTAAACATTCTTTCTGTGTTATGAAAGAAAGTACAGAAACCACTACTTCGATTGATGACAGTCAAAGTCACGTCATATCAATTGATGATTGTACCTTTTAGGGTCGCATGGCGATAGTGCCGAATAAATTTATAAGTTCAGCATGCGATTAACGTAATTCGGTCGCGGCTCGATTCAAGCGCGTTTTTCGAAAACATTATTGGTATGTCGTTGCCTAAACCTTTATTTTTCCGCCAATTCTGCCACTGCAACAGTGCTTTATTATTATTGTGAGAAAATGAATTAAAAAAATATAAACCACCTATAATTGTGGCTACAAATTACGGTCGCGCACTCAAGTTTATCGGTCGCGCGGCGCGACCGTGCAACCCCATTTTTGCATCCCTGGTCTAGCCCTACATTTAGTTAAAGCCATTTAACGCCACGCCCTATACCCATATCAAGTGGGAATGTGGCGCGCAAAATTCAAGACCCATCCTGACTAACCTAGCCTTAGATTAAAGTGCTACAATTAATGTAAACCCTAGGCGAATCTAGCTAAAATGTGGCACATAAACCACTCTTCTTGGGCAAATAACGAATAGAAAGCCCTTCGGCGCCAAGTTAAATCTGGAGTTAAGGCCTAAAATTTGCATTCACACCCGATTCCGACGCGGCCCCCTATATGTTACCAACATCCCGTATAATATTTGAAGTTGAGGGTTGTTGACACCAAGATGAAAGATGAAAAGCTTCTGTGTTACCGTACGATGTTCGGAGCCTTGTGATGAATCTGCACACACAAAAAAGTGTAAAAATTTCTTAGTTCCACATCCGCTCACAACTCTGGCCCTAACATTGCCAACAACACGGGAAATGTTGTTACTGCACTGGTATAAATATCCGTAACCTTACATGGGTCAAGCGTAATAACGATGTACTGTACTACTTTCCATGCAAGGAGGTGGGACAGGCGAAGCTATCGCATTTTTTACAGAAATTTTCTTACTTACCTTAAAGCTTTGCCATGTGCCGCCAAAGTAGATACAGAACTGTAGTGCCTTATTCATCCAAAAACATCACTCTATCAACACTGCCTAAAGTAAGATGTAACTGTGATTAGTATTTATCATATTCAGTGTGGCGACATATTCTTATGGCACATAGACTGTACTGGATACACAACTGACGATAAATCATAGTACGCCAGGCCTATTAAAGGCGTGTACCGAATCAGCTGGTTTCCCACGCCTTTAATAGGCCTGGCGTACTATGATTTATCGATATGTATGCCGTGATCGCTGGTCTGCATCGACGCTTCAGGGCTGATCCCAGTATGACCATGTTT
>QLIY01000547.1:48792-69195 GCA_003260075.1 Phallusia mammillata
GTCACAAGTAACACAATAAGGCAATTGTTTGCGCACAATTAACACTTTTTGTTTTGTCTGTGACGTAATAAACTGGCTTTGGATCAATCCTGGGCGTTGCAATCCTATAAAAGTCGGCAATATTAACTTTACATGTCGTAACAGTAAACTTTCGTAAGGAGTAGATTAATTTTTGACAGTAACAAAGTTATCAATACGTTTTGGCAAACCTAAAAAATGGGATCGCGGGCCGTAGTTCGGTGACCCCTGTACTATATAGTCGGCTGCACATTTTTTTATTCGTTCGCAATTTCGCATTAGAGATTGCCTTGGCTTTGAGTGAATCAACATTTTCTGGGCAACATATGCGTAGTTTACAAGAATACTGGCACCGTGGCTCTGTGCGCGCGCTTTTTTTGCAACTTATCAGTGTTGAAATGGCTTTTTCTAACGATTGGAACTAACTTGACAGTAGTTTAAGGCGGACCTACGATGTATGTTGTTTTCAAAAAAACAAGACAAGCATCATCAGTGCTAACGTTTTTTAGGGGGGCGTGAGAATAAATAAATAGTGTCAAGTGGGGCACGGCCGAAAAAGTTTAAGAACCCCTGCTATACACCGAGCGTTAACGTGAGATGCTCAGTGCTCGACCAAACAAAACAATTGCAGTTTTGGCCCGTCACGTGTACCAAGCTATAAGCAATGAGCACTGTCTGTAGTTAGTGGTATCATGTTGAGTTAACCATTAGAATATTTATGATTAGGGGGCTAAAACATAGCTAGCTACATTCGGCTCTTAATTATCGTATTGATATTGTTCGTGAAATAAAATTGTATTTGATTTAGTCAGTTTTGAGGGGGGCGTTTATAAATAACGAACACGTAAAAGGGGCGGTACAAGAAAAAAGGTTGAGAAACACTGGGCTAGTGTATCAAAATCTTGTGCAAACTTTGTTTACTGGATGTACACATGCAAAAAAATTTGTACCAGTCAATGAATGTAAACAAACAAGAACATACTTAAACGGGACTAACCAGTAATTGTGTACACTGTACTGTACAGGCTGGTAGGTCTGACTTTAAGGTCTAACACTTTTAAACGTCCCATAGCAGCATCGGCGGCTGTGTGGCGTATGAACCTGCAACGCCACAAACAAAATATTATTTGTTGAGATTAATTATGAAATAAGGTTGACACAATAAATAAAACTACACTATAAGCAAAAACCTTGCATTGTGTAGTTTTTACATTTACATTTCTTGCGTAATTCAATTTGTTTGCATATAACAAAAGCGTCCTAGGGACAGAACAGAGTAATATAAAGGGGTTCGTTCGCAAAATAGACTTTCTGCATATCGTGTGACCTCATTAAGGGCTAATGTTTACTTACCAAAAATTGCCAGTAATATATATGGAGACCGAAATAGAAAATTTATCGCAAGAGTTACCTTGGCAATCCATAGGAGAGTGAGTCCGTCACGATGGATGGCGTCGACGATAGAAGCAAATAGCAGCGCAGCAGAAGGAAATCGTAGTCGTTACAATGTCGATTTTTAGTGCGGAGTATCGTTTGTCATCGTGGTTGCCTTCCAAGGGGTCAAACAATTGTCCAATAAACGACCAAGACATCAAGACTAGTTGGATTAAATGACGTAGTTGTTTGTTTTCGCTCTTGAATCTGGTTTCAGTAACTACTCTGCAAGAAAAAAAAACAAGTCACAGAAATACGTTTTGATGTATAAAATTGATTTTTTTTCCAATGTATCGTTAACATCAGATGTTGCTATTGTCGGTTGCGTCACATGTTTTTCTTACACTAAAATTAAAATCTAGATTCTAAACAAGTAAACCATACGGATGATGACCATGCAATTTGTGATAAATTTGTAAGTGATGTACAGTTTTCAAATTCGTCCTAAATAATCATTACAGCCTGCACCACTCTTATTGTAACGTGTTCATGCCTACGGGTTTTAATTTTAAGCTATTGAACTATTTATTGAAAGCAGGCTAAATCGTAAGTAAATCGAATGCTCAACGATGAAAGTCGCAACAGCGATTATCTACGAATGCAATAAGATATCGCAATAAGATAATGTCCGTTGCGAATAAAGAGTGGCACCACAGTTGTGGTGGACCGAAAAATGCAAACGGTTTGTCAGCACTGTGCTTCAGCTGAAATTACATTACTATTATTTAAAGCAGAGGCACAGCAACCTATTTAAAGCAGGGGCACAACGACCCAATGCAAGAACCAAAGGATCCCACAAGTGTAGCTTCGGTAGCAGTCGACATACACAACACTCAGCTTACACAAAATACCGTTAGAACCACAACTTTTGAGTATATTTGATAAACTAACGAGGATATTATAATGAATGTCAATAGAATTCAAAACGACTGCCAATGTATCTCTGTTACTGCAAACAGTTTCCTATGTCATTCTTAAGTGTTTATGACGCCAAGTATTTATAATTGTGTACTGGTTTTAAGAATTACCTTGCCACAAAAATGTTTTTCACCAAGTGCTTTCCAAATGTCAGGTCAGCCAAACAGGGTAACAACACCAAACCACACGATCAAAATCCACAGGCAAAAAGCGCCGCTCGCGCAGAAAACACGGCCCGCACCAAAAAATGCTTTAAACTTTGCATCATGCGATGAACACTATTTATCAATTGTTATTCAGTCTACTGCAGATTGCTGTCTCACTTGTAAACAAACATTCCATACTATTTATGACATCATTTTTAGACTATTGTTTCGCATTGCATTCCATCGAGTGCAACAAAGGGTCAGCAGTCTTATATACTGCATTTTTTTTCATTGATAAATGACTTTGCGCGTATTTTATATACAGTGCGTAGCCGAAAAAGTTGTAAATGAACGTTATTAGCAGACATTAGGAAAAAATACACTTGCACAAGCATCAAAAACGCAGTGCTGATAAACTCTGCTACTGATCTTTTCGGTATAGATTTACAAACGTACTTGCATAACATGCATACAAAAATCTGCTTTACCTTGATCAGGTAGGCAGCAAGATGTTTAAACAGTGCTAGTCGTAAACCATCTTTAATAAAACAACACCCTATATCAAATGGAAACACCCTAACTGATTACACAAGCACCCATAACACACTAGGCCTAAAAAATACACTCTTGACAGATAAAGCAAGGATAAAAATATTCAGTGGGGACATTCAAACAACTGGTGACTACCTTGCTGTATGCTCAAATAACTCACCTCAACAGATAACACACTTTTATAACTTTACCAAAAGACTTAAATTGTACCGGATAAATTAACGTTTGTATATCTGTTATTTGAAACCAAACATACAACATTACCTCAACTTTGTACGGAACAATTTTGCGCTTTTGTCGCATTAAATCAACTGCATCAAACACACAGTTCTAACAATGTCAACTACGTACACTCTTTTGAGAACAGGTTCGACTGCGAAGCTCCAAACAATGGCACCCGAGACTTTTATTCTACGGGCAAAACGCACCGCTTGCGCTGTTAGCACAGCCCTTAGGGATTAATTGATTCAACCTTTGACCAACTGGACCCTGCTGCTGCTATAATATTGCACTAGTACCATAACTCACAACCAAACATTTTTCGAATGTTTTGACAGGCAGTTGAATTTGTTCAAAGTCAATCCAGTCAACCATTACTATAGTGGGACTAATTAGGTATAACACCAAAAAATGGGTTGTACCTTTAACACGACCCAAAACCTCAGAAAGAGTAAAAAGCTTTTCCCTACCTTGTCTTGTGCACAAACACGGTAAAGGGCAAGTTTTTTAACCTAGACTAAAGATACAATGACCTGCTAACTTGGCATTCAATAATTTTTGTCCAAAACCAATAAAACATACTGTCCCAGGTTCTGTACTTTGTCAAACATTGCCATAAAGTACAAAACAAGCACTTTGTCAAACACCTAAGGATGGCTACGATCTTCTAGTAGACCGGCATGCAAAAAGCACAGTCTAAAAGCAACTAAACATTTAGTTTTAATCGAACAACAACTGTTGCCTACATATGCTCGTTTATTAATTCAACCTAAACTATATTTAATATATTTAATAGACATACAAAAAACCAGTTAAGTGCTACAAAAAGTGTTACACAAAATGAACCGTCAGAAATCAGTTGTTCATAAATGAAATAAATGAAATAAGTATATTTGGTGGCTCCGATAACTTTTTCTATCAATATAAACGATTGTTACGTTACAAGTATGTCAGTTCGAACTGACAGATTTTCGGCGACAAAAGACAAAGCGAAAACTATACTTAGACAATCGGCAAACAGTTAAATAATCAAACAATACTTTCAAACAATAACAAACTTCGTTGTAGCAGTAAAACTTACCTAAAATTGGTACAGGTTAACTTTAAATCATCGAAAAAGTTCAAGATCAAGGAAGAGCGCCGCCATTACGCTGCTTTCTTTGAGCTTTATCACAAGGAAGTCCTGCGACGATCACGTGACAGGAACTGTCCGCATAACGAATGTTCTAATAGTTCTAATAGCCAATCAGGGCTCCGCAAAAATTCAAAACAAAAGGTCAAAAATAAAACCAACCAATCAAGAGCTTTTACGTGTTTGCTTACGGGTTCTCTTTGTTTGATGAGTTCCGCTTCCGCCATTTTGTAAAAAAATTGAAAATTCATCCATTTTTGATCCATTGGCCACAAAAACACTACTTTGGACGTTTTTATCATACTTTGCATAATTTTAGGCCATTTTTAATGTAGTTTTAACTAAATTTCATTTATGACTTGGTAAATATATACATAAAAAACGCAAGAATTGTTTAATGAGCGGTTTTTATTACGTGAACTGTGTTCAAATGCATTTGTATGTACTTCCAATTTAGTGGATAAAATGGACATTAATTTTACCGCTAGGTAGTAACACAGGGTACTTAAAACCGAGTTTAAAACAGTGTGTTGCTTGCTGGTTACTTTCCAGATTTATTGTTACAAGCCCAAATTAAAATTTAAATGATTTTTGCCCAGAAATGATCACCAGACAAAACCGGAAAGCCTTCTGCTCGTGACATCACTTTGATTCATTGTTACCAGTGCTTTTTTCACCACTGAAACAACAGTTTAAACTTTAGTTTACTGCTAAGGTTTTGTCGTAGTAATACTAAAACAACGCCTAAGCTTCGATAATATCGGCGAATGTTATTTAATTATGTGGCGGAACCCACCGCTCTGACTATAATTATCGGAAGACAACAAGAAATGGGCTACTGCTGCGACGCAACTATAATGAAGGCATGCCGGCGGTTTGTAGGTCATATGTCGCACTTATAAATAACCCTGGACTCGGAGTCTGATTATACTATATGGCAAGAAGACATTTTGATGAACTTTCAACTATGATGTGTGGAATGTATTTTGATCAGCAGGAGCAGGCATTTGTGTCACAATGCAAGAAAACAAATGGCCTTTCAGTTTAGCGTGTCCAAAAATTCGGTATTCGGTAAGACTAATCTGTAGTTTAGCGAAAGTATCATGCAAGTTTAGTAAGCGGTTTAAAGTTTAAACCACGATTTAGATTAATTAACTTATTGCAAATGGCCTTTGTTGCAGCAAAATTAGTTGTGTCTTAAATTATCCTAAAAAAGTGCAGGTAAATCAAACTATCACACAAAAACGTATCCCAATAAGCTACATGTGTCGTAATATGTTAACATCGCGTGATGCACTGTTTTGTTTAGGTGCGTGTTGTACAATGGCCAATAGGTGATTCCCCAGCATAAGCCCCAGGTGAGTTGTTTGGAAATTATTGTTGCGGGCATTTTTGTGTCATTTAAAAATTATGACCTAAGGCGTAGACAGTCTTGAATTTTGACATTAGGTATTGGTTTTCCCATTTAGTGGTGTTTGGTGATAAATAAACTCTGTATGACAAAATAGCGCCGTTTGATAAGTTGAGTTATGGTTTAGGAATTATAATGCAATATTCCATTGTAAATAACGGTCTACTTATTTTACTGCTTGCATGCTAATTTTTAAAACCACAATATCAAAATCTTAATTTATCATGTTCTACTTAAATATTTTGGCTTTTCTGTTCCTCATTACAGTTTTTAAAACTGTGGATTGTGTACCAATTAAGTAAAGTGATGCAATATTACATTTTTTTGTTGTAGAAAACTACTAGACACCAAGATCTTCAAATCAGCCCATCTTATTCCCAAATTGTTGCCATGGGGTCTATTGAAACCGAAATCATTGAATTTGTAACTGCTCGCCTTCTGCGAGAACAAGATATCTCTTTGTATCTTCACTCACTTGGGAGTTACATGACCAAGTTATCAAAGAAGAACAGGAAGTATATTCAGGTAATATGTACAATCACAACTGTTATCAGTCCTAAGTTAAACTACTTATGCTGTTGTGGTAAATTGCAGTAGTATACATATAAACTACACTAACAAAAATGCATTTGTGTTTTTTTTGCAGAAAATCGGTGGATTTGAAAAGTTTATCCACAGGAATCCAAGTTTGCTATAATAGATGAAAGGGTTCATTTGTTAAGTACGGAAGGTATTTCAATCCGTGCTACACAAAGTGAACCAGAAGTTACAGCACCCAAACCTGTCATAAAATCCAATCAACCAGATCCCCCAGCAGACTCAGCGATTATTAGCATAAGTAGGAAATTATAACCAATTTTTAATACTTGTGTTTTGTTTGAATTAAATCCTATTGATAATAAACATAATGGGTTAAAATATAAAATATATATTTGTACAAACAGTATACATTTGTTAGATTGTGACTGTGATTGACCAATGTAAATAATTACATAGCTTATGAGTATGTAAGGTAAATTTAGGCATTTGTGTGGGTGGGATTGAAACAGTCATTAAAACAAATCACATGCCATACTTTGTTACATCATCTTTCATATTATTATGTATTGGTTTTAAAGAAGTACCAAAAGAAGTATGTTATGTTTTTGAGAAGTATCTTATGCCAGTATTTATAATTTTGATATGCATCACCCACCAATTCTATGTTATATACAACAAACCTTTATTTTTGACCATATCTTATGTATGTAGTTAAAGAGCTGAAAAACAATCCTACATGTATGGTGTGTTCTGATGATATCGCTATCTTTGCATATGGGCTGTGTTTTCATCCTATTTGTTTTAAGTAAGTGCATAAAATTGTTTCAAGTTCTGTTTTGGAAGAAATGATTATGAACAGGTTTAATGTTCCAGGTGCTGTACAGAGCTAAGAGTTCTTTGTCTGCATAAACATTGTCCTGTTGTCATGCTGAATTTCCAAAGGTAAACTTGTTGCATGGTGCTGCCAATAAAAGTGCTTTCTGATGCTTGAGATGTATCTATTGAAAAATTACCTGTTTCTAGCATGTGATATCGGCTAGGGCAATTCTATTACCTAGCTAACATATGCTTCAGGTGGTATACACCAGGCCTGTCAAACTCGCGGCCCACGAAGCCCTCTAATGCGTATTACCACTTTTTGTAGGCCTTTTGTGTGCTAACAATGCAAAAAACAGGTACGAACAGAATGACCTCACCTTAGTTATGGGCTTTCTGTTCGTACCGGTTTTTCGAATTAAAAATTAATAACGTCAAATTAATAACGTTTAATCGGATTTATCCATTTTTTAGCCCCATCACCCAGAAGAATTAGTTTTTTAAGTTTTTATACCACAAGTTCAAAAATATAACCCTAATTTGCTGACATTTTAATAATCTGGTTATAGGGTGTTCCGTGTTTGTTAATTAAAATGTTAAGTTGGTATGCTTTTTTGTTACCGTTACTGCCACGAATATATAAACATCTAGGCACTATGGCACGGAAATCCCAAGGGAATGACTCACTTGGTCATGTCCGTGTAGCGGTGGATCCAACATTTGTAGAAAACAAAAAAAAAACTCGTGTTAAGCACACCAATCAATAATCCCATATGCCTGTCAAGAAACGGCAAATAGGTCTATGTGGTTGTTTCATTGTTGTAGTTTAGGCTCATCTCGTGTGTGGTGGCTAAATGTAAAAATATTCGGGAATAACTCTGACAGAAAAACGTGCTCAAATCTGGTTAAGGAGCAATATGGGCGGGCAAAGACTCGGAAGTTTCCCCAAACTTCCAGCGCAAGTTTTTGATGTGCAGGCGTTTTTTCAGGCAAAATATGCAAACATATAGTAGGAAACTCTTGTAATTAGATGTAAGCGGAAGATATGCTTGCAAAGGAACCGGTAGAGAGCCGGCACCACATAGGAAGTAGGCAGAAGAGATGCGTGTAAAAGGAACCGGTAGAAAGGCCGCACTACATAGAAAGTAGGCAGAATAGATGCGTGTAAAAGGAACCGGTAGAAAGGCCGCGCTACATAGTAAGTAGGCAGAAGATATTCTTGCAAACGAACCGGTAGAAAGGCCGCGCTACATATGAAGTAGGCAGAAGAGATGCATGTAAAAGGGACCGGTAGAGAGGGTGCACTAAACGAAGTAGGCGGCAGAGATGCTTAGAAGAGGAGCTGGTAAAGATGGTTAAACAGTTGACATTAAATCGCTTGACTGACGCCGATTGATTTTTGAACATTTTGCAAATGGGCCATTTCAAAGATATTTATGTAGAGTAAAATATATGAGTGGACAAATGAGTTACAGGCACAGCACATCATTCGAACAAGCGCCATGAACCCCGTAAGGTGACATTTTGTTCTTTGTTTTCTGTGTAGCGAGGAGACGTCAAAACGGCTAGAAAGTAATATTTTTTAACCCACGGAAGCCACTCTGCTGTCTAAACAATGGCCGAGACAAAAGATATGAAGTTAAAACAACAAAATGACTTATTCGAAAAGAAACCTGTTTCTTCACTAAAGATGAAGTTTGGTAAGAATTCGTTAACAAAGCGTAAACTAATGAACTTTCCAGGATTTCTAACGACACATAATCACCATATACAACAGCAAAACAATAAAAATTAACAAAAAATCTTTTCAGGAAACTTTACGATTTCCAATGGACTGTTTATTGGATTAACCGCTTTTCTTTGCGTGATCGTATTCAGTGGATTTGTGGGAGTGTTTTTCTTGGCAAGTCTAAGGACTTTTGCAGAAAAGCAAAAACGTGAATTATCAATAAAACATCTGTTTTAACAGGTTTCAAATTTGCCGACACAGTCAGAGGATGTTGGACAGTTTGCTGAACAGCAGGGAATACAGAATGGTAATAATACATCCGATACTCTTGACCTGGCATAAAAAAACGTTTACCGTTTATTTGTAAGCAACTTGCTTGGGAATAACACAATAAAATTGTTCAGACGGAAAACTATCACTCTATCAAGCATTACAGACCAAACGTCCCATTGACAAATACCACTATGCTTTTCGATTTAGGCACCTGTCTGAATGGTGGAGTTGTTATCATCGAATCTCGTCATTACAAGTGTTTGTGTGCATCAGGATATAGCGGAACTCAATGCGAAAATGGTGGGCCTCACAACGCCGATTGCGACACATAATATAATGCAACCACTTTGTGATGTTGTTCAGCATAAAAACAATAGTGCTGTTAAATAACTAAAACATAATGACTCTTCGATCAAACGCACAAATAAACAAAACCAATAATTAGTTGTTTGTGCAGTACTATTTTGCATATTATACCATTACTTTTCTAGATATTAACGAATGTACAACTGGAACACACAACTGTGATCAACACGCAACTTGTAACAACACAGTAGGAAGTTTTAGGTGTTATTGCAACGCAAACTATGTTGGGAATGGCATTGAGTGCGGTTAGTTGTTACGAGACGTTTATGAAACGCATAAATTGAATTTATGAAAGGCTTAATTTTGAGATTGCTTTGATCCATGAAGTTTGGACCTATAATTACCTTACTTTATTAGATTTTGACGAATGTACGAGTGGAACACACAACTGTCATCAACACGCAACTTGTATCAACACATTGGGAAGTTTCCAATGCTCTTGCAATGCTAACTACAGAGGAGATGGAAGGCAATGTGGTAAGTTAGTTAAGGCCCAATTTCCTAAGGAACGGCGAGACCGCGAATTATTTGCGATTTACACTGTATCTGATACGCGTTAAAACATTCATATATTATGAAGGATTATTTTGCTGACAATATTGTGAAACGAGACTGCTGGTTAATTCAATCAATCATTAGCTAGGCGAGGAGCACCGCGCGTTTTGCGTTTCTGCTAACATATGAAGTAAATTAAGCATTTTATGGAAACGAAAAAACAAAATATTTTTAAAACCCTCAAATATGCCAGCATATTTACAAGCTTGTGTAATTCCTGTCTCACAATCTTAATTGCCAGTTTGGAATTAGGATACATATTTTTTAAATGTTTAAAATAATCAAATCATTATTTTGTTTCATGTCAGCCCTATATCCTTTGTATTTTAAACTGCATTTCGAAAAAAAGCTTGTGAAAACAAAGTTACCTTATTTAGTTCTGAATGGATGTTGTAGATTTTGATGAATGCGCAAGCGGTACTCACAACTGTCATCAACACGCAACTTGTTTTGACACAGTGGGTGGTTTCCAGTGTTCCTGTCATGCAAATTACGTTGGGAATGGCATTCGGTGCGGTTAGTTTGTGTAGAATAAATTGGCATCAACGGCATCCTCGACGTTTAGTGTGCTTCCATTGTTTTTTTAAATTAGCGTACCAAGTTGGGACTTTTTAATTAACTACTTCCTTAGATTTGGATGAATGTACGAGTGGAACACACAACTGTCATCAACACGCAACTTGTATCAACACTATAAGAAGTTTCAGGTGTTATTGCAGCACATATTACGTCGGGAATGGCATTGAATGCGGTTAGTTTTTAAGTGTTGACAAAACACGAGATGTTTGCAACGTTTAATTTGGATCTACTTACTTTGATCAATAAAGTTGGAATCTTTAATTACTTTCTTAGATTTTGACGAATGTACTAGTGGAACACACAACTGTCATCAACACGCAACTTGTAACAACACAGTTGGTAGTTTTCAGTGTTCTTGCAACACAAATTACAAAGGAGATGGACGGCAATGTGGTAAGTTAGACCAGCAACATACTAATTGAGGACTCGGGAGACCGTATAATTGCAAACCATGCTTTTGGTTTGCAATCATACGGTCTCCTGTTTAAGACCCCAATTTTTTGGGATTTACACTGTTTTTGATACGTTTGTTGCTTGCAGAAAAACATGCATTTATTATGAAAGATTACTTTGCGAACAATGTCGGGACACGAGCGTTAGCTGGGGCGATGAGCAGCAGCGCGCCTTTTTGCGTTTCTGCCCATCACAAGTTTAAACTATTATGTTGCACTGGAACCGACACATTAAGTCAATTGAGTATATCTTATAGAAACGATAAAAATGCAAATCGTTTATAAACGGCCTCAAATATGCCAACATATTTACAACATTGTGCAAATTCTGTCTCGCAATATTATTTGCTGATTGTAAATTAGGTGAAAACAATTTTTAAAATTTTCAAAAACCACAAACTTTTTTTCGTTTCATGTCAGCACGGTAGTCTATGCATTTTAGACCTAGGTTTGAAAAAAAAGTTTGTGAAAACAACCTTAAATCTGTTTACTCTAAATAAATGTTATAGATTTTGATGCATGTGCAAGTGGAACACACAACTGCCATCAGCACGCAACTTGTATCGACAAAGTGGGTAGTTTCCAATGTTCATGCAACGCAAACTACACGGGAAATGGCATTGAATGCGGTTAGTTGTTCATGGATTAAATTGACATGAAGGGTTTTCACGGCGTTTAGTTTCGACTCATTATTTGTTGCAATAACAAACCAAATTTGTAAGTTTAAATGAGCCCACTGCTTTAGATTTTGACGAATGTACGAGTGGAACACACAACTGTCATCAACACGCAACTTGTATCAACACAGTGGGTAGTTTCCAATGTTTTTGCAACGCAAACTACTTTGGGAATGGCATTGAGTGCGGTGAGTTGTTAAGTGTTTCATAAAACAACGATGTTCAATTTTGCTGATTAAATTGATAACTAAAGTTCGGACCTTTCAATTACTTTATTAGATATCAATGAATGTACGACTGGAACACACAACTGTCATCAACACGCAACTTGTAACAACACATTAGGAAGTTTTCAATGTTTTTGCAACGCAAACTACACAGGAAATGGAAATCTGTGCGGTAAGCTAAATTGCTAAAAATGAAAGTTTGTTTATAACTTCAAGAACATCACCCTATTCCCTGTTTTTGTAAATTGTTTGGACTTTAAAGTTTGATCGTTTTCAGAGGCAAACTTCTGCTTGGATAACGTCGATCTCTGCAAAAATAACGGAACTTGCTTGAATACAACAACCGGCTACAACTGTTCTTGTGATGTGTTTCACGATGGAGAGCATTGTGAACAAGGTATTTATGTCGAAAATTTTTATTTAATATAGAAATGTAGATAATATTTTGGAATTTATTGTCTCTGTTGTAGAGATTGACCATGTGATTATGACCACAGCAAGAAATTGGGTAAACTCAAGAAAATATTGTAAGTCAATTGGTGGAGATTTGGCAACCTGGGGAATGAGAAACGCTACTGTTCGCAAGTATGTAAGATTCGTTTAACTGAGTTTAAGCACTCGGACATTAACGTGGGCTCAATATAGGACGTTTCGCCAAGAATTTTCCCTTTATTCATAACATGTTAAAACCGCTTGCTAATCCATTTGATTGGGATTTCATTTTCCTTATTACTTGGCAGGAAATAGACGCTTTCGTAACTTTATTCAGTGTCATATAGTTTAAAATTAAACATAAATAAATAAATAGGCTACTGGTTTTATGTTGAGGGACATGAACTTCTTAGGAAAAAAACAGATTTCCTAGTCACGTTATGTGATTTATTCCTCGTTGTATGCTTCGCACTCTGAAAAACAATCAGTCATAAAAAAACAACTATATCTAAGCTTCATCATTGAAAATGTGCTGCGCCCCGGTCCCCCATCAAGTTACTGGATTGGCATGTCTGACCTCGATCAAGAAGGAGTTTGGAAATATGTTGATGGCGTTGCTGTAACAACCAATAATACCGATTTTTCAACCGGACAACCTGACGACTTCGGTTCAGCACAAGATTGTACTTGGTTGTATCGGGGTTTTAACTTTCAGATGGACGATGGTTGGTGTACACGAAATGAACTCGCCATCTGTGAGAGAATCTTGAACTAACTGCAAACAATGCATTTGTTTTGAACATTTTAGCTCTTGGCCTTCATGAAATACCAATTGCCACCGAAGTGACATAAAAGAAAAAAATATGCAGATATTTGTTACCGCATTTTACTCATATTAGTATGCGGTTTTTTTGTGCTTGTTGTGCGATTTTATTGCATAGTCACCGCTGATCAATATGTTCAAGCAAAATTTTCCTACAAAGTTTTTCCTGTGCAATGTTTTTAATGGGCTATAGTGTTGCGATCTAAACTTTTTGAGAAAAGACTGACTAATGTCTTGAAGGTAAACCTGTTTCGGGTAAACAATTTTAGACAAAAAGTATATCCACCACAAAACAAGGAGGCAAGTGAGTGCTACAGTGTTATTTCTAATTTATTTTTTTATTCCTAACGGTTTGAAACATCTTGATTTCCCACGGCAGTAAAGCGAAGCTAACAAAACAGAATATTTACTGTCAAAGAGTTAATTAAAAACGAACCAGTGGCGTCACATAAAAGAAATAATTTAAATTTTAAGTGGTGGTAGTCACACCAGAGTTAAATATATTTTGCGAAAAACATGTCTTTTAAAAACTTAGACAGCAATAGCCAAGCCACATGCAATAACCGTATGTCACTCTACACTGACAAACCGATATTCAAATGTCGGGAACCAAATGTTTATCCAAGCTTTGAAATTGATCGTAGGATTTATAGCCTACCCATCCAGACCGCTTCAGTGGTCTTCCCAACTGAAGCAACAGCTTAAACTTCAGTTTACTGCTAAGGGTTTGTCGTAGTAATATCGGCGAATATTTTTTAATTATGTGGCGGAAACCACCGCTGTGACTATAATTATCGGAAGACAACAAGAAATGGGCTACTGCTGCGACGCAACTATAATGAAGGCATGCCGGCGGTTTGTAGGTCATATGTCGCACTTATAAATAACCCTTGCACCCTGGACTCTGAGTCTGATTATACTATATGGCAAGAAGACATTTTGATCAACTTTCAAATCTGATGTGTGGAATGTTTTTTGATCAGCAAGAGCAGGCATTTGTGTCACAATGCAAGAAAACAAATGGACGTGCAGTTTAGTGTGCCCGAAAATTCGGTAGGACTAAATCATGCAAGTTTGGTAATGGCGATTTAAAGTTTAAACTACGATTTAGATTAATTAACTTGTTGCAAATGGCCTTTGTTGCAGCAAAATTAGTTGTGTCTTAAATTATCCTAAAAAAGTGCAGGTAAATCAAACTATCACACAAAAAACGTATCCCAATCAACTACATGTGTCGTAATATATTAACATCGCGTGATGCACTGTTTTGTTTAGGCATAGAATACTAAAGGTTTTAGTATTCTATGGTTTAGGTGCGTGTTGAACAATGGCGTCACCTACCTACTGAAAAAACCAATAGGTGATTCCCCAGCATAAGCCCCAGGTGAGTTGTTTGGAATTTGGAGTTGCGGGCATTTTTGTGGCATTTAAAAAATATGACCTTAGGCGTAGACAGTCTTGAATTTTGACATTGGGAATTAGTTTCCCCAGTTAGTAGTGTTTGGTGATAAATGCATGACAAAAAAGCAGAGTTTGATAAGTTAAGTTATAATTCAAGAATTATAATGCACAATTTAAATAATTTAGTCTTCATTAATACATGTAATTAATGCTCCACACTTTTCACTGCTTGCTTGCTACGGTTTTTAAAACCGCAATTTTAAAATCTTAAATCATGATGTTCTACTCAAATATTTTGGCTTGTCTGTTCTTTGTCGCAGTTTGATAATTTGATTGTGTACACAACTGAACTTTGCAACTTTGGTACACAAACTGTGGATTGTGTACCAAAGTAAAGTGATGCCATATTACATTTTTTATTCTAGAAAAATACTAGACACCAAGATCTTTAAATCAGCCCATCTTATTCCCAAATTGTTGCCATGGGACCCCCCCCCCCCGAAATCATTGAATTTGTAACTGCTCGCCTTCTGCGAGAACAAGATAACTCTTTGTATCTAAACTCACTTGGGAGTTACATGACTAAGTTACCAAAAAAGAACAGAAAGTATATCCAGGTAATATATACTGTTATCAGTCTGAGTTAAACTACTTATGCTGTTGTGGTAAATTGCAGTAGTATACATATAAACTACACCAACAAAAATGCATTTGTGTTCTTTTGCAGAAAATTGGTGGATTTGAAAAGTTTATCCACAGGAATCCAAATAAGTTTGCTATAATAGATGAGAGGGTTCATTTGTTAAGTACAGAAGGTATTTCAATCCGTGCTACACAAAGTGAACCAGAAGTTACAGCACCCAAACCTGTCATAAAATCCAATCAACCAGATGCCCCAGCAGACTCAGCAGTTGTTAGCATAAGTAAACAATTATACCCAATTTTTAATACTGGAGTTTGACATTTTTTGTTGTTTGAATTAAATCCTATTAATATTGAACATAATGGGTTAAAATCAGGGAGTGGGATTCAGACGATTTACACCGGTTCTATATAACCGTCTTACGAAATTTTGCAAACCAGTTAGCATTACTGGTTAGTGTCAATGGACTTCTTGTAACAGAACTGGCTGAAAATTTGGACTTTTGTGATAGAACGGGCTGACAACAAATTTGAATTCAACCATTGGTTAAAATATATATTTCTGTTAGAAGTAATTTGTTGATTGTGACTGTGATTTATCAATGTGACTAATTATTTAGCTTATGACTATGCAAGGTAAATTTAGGCATTTGTGTAGGTGGGCTGAAACAAGTCATGCAAAATAATCACACGCCATACTTTGCCATCCTTCATATTTTATATATATGTATGATATATATAGTTTTATATATAGTTTTAAAGAAGTATGCCAGTATTTCTAGTATTGATTTGAATCACCCACCAAATCTATGACGTATGTACATAATAAACCAGTGTTTCTTAACCTTTTTATCACAGCCGAAGTACTAACCCATTTTTATTGTGTGGCACAATTAGCTTTTGACCAAACATATTGGCAACACTTGCTTTTTGTCATTTTGTTAAATTCTGACATAATAATACAAGCAACTTGTTTCAGGATTGCTTTAACTCTGGCAGTTTTTATCAAAATGAAGTATAAGTTTTTTAGCAACTGTTCAAAAACATGAAAAAGATATAGTAATAAGTTTCTGCTGCTAATAGAATTTCTTTGTTTTGCCCCTTACATACAAGAGCAAAATGCTCTTTGTTTCATCACAAAAAAAAAAAAATGTGGTGTAACCTTCCAGTGTTTTAATATTTAGCAAATGAAATTTTTTTGCGACCAAAGAACCCCAAAGTGTGACTAAAATGAGTAATTATACTCCAAAAGACCTTTATTAAACCCGTGATTCAGCGTTGCCGAACCCTTGGGGTTCGATCGAACCCCGGTTGAGAACCACTGCAATAAACCTCTTTTTTCACCATTTTGACACTGTTTCCTATGTATGCAGTTAAAGAGCTGAAGAACAATCCCACATGCATGGTGTGTTCTGATGACATTACTATATTTGCATATGGGCTGTGTTTTCATCCTATTTGTTTTAAGTAAGTACATAAAATTGTTTCAAGTTCTGTTTTAGAAGAAATGATTATGAACAGGTTTGATTTTTCAGGTGCTGTACGAAGCTAAGAGTTCTGTGTCTGGATAAACATTGCCCTGCTTGTCGTGCTGAACTTCCAAAGGTAAACTGGTTGCCAATACATGTGCTTTACTATGCTTGAGATGCATTTTTGGAAAACATTTCTTGTTTCTAGCATGTAATGTTAATTGGGCCAATTCCATTTCTTTACTATTCTATCATTTAGGTGGTATACACAACATCACTTCGGCAGTTCAGTTCTATTGATCTTTCTTGTCTTAATAAGGAGCAAAAATATGGACTTTATTTTGAAACACGTAAAATGTATGCAAGTCACAAGTAAGTAACTCTATGTGGTACATATAATGTAGTTTTTCTTGGTGATAATTGTAATATTAATGAACACTTAACAGAAAACTGTTAGAGCATCCCTGTCCAAACTGCAACTCTACATTTGACGAGTTTGATAGATTGGAAAAGCATCTCAAAGAAAAACATGGCGAATATTTTTGCAAAATTTGTGTCAAGCAATGCAAGGTTGGTGTATAATTGACCATAACTGTTCATGATAATGAACCCAAACACAATGCAATTACCTGGTTTATATTCAAATTATATAATGTAGTGAGATGTTATGCTTTTTATAACAAACAGACTTTTACACATGAGAGAATTTCGTACTCACGAGAGGAGTTAGCTTTACATGAACAACAAGGAGATGCCGGGGATGGCAGTGCACATAAGGGTCACCCACTTTGCCAGTAAGTGTGTTTATTGATTTATTTCAGAGTTTATCACAGCCATATTTTAAACGATCCTTCTAGATATATCTAAATTGAAACTTTTTTGACAACAGGGTATTAAATTGGCCTCTTGCACTTTGTTTTGATTTGAATAATTTTCAAATAACTTTTGTAAAGGTAGTATTTTTCTTTCAGGTTTTGCAACCAGCGTTACTTGGATCGCGATGAACTTTATCGTCACCTTAATATGAACCACATAACATGCAAATTGTGTGATAATGCTGACAATATCTTTTACATGTAAGTTATAAAAATTGTAACAAACAAGCAGCTAAATTTATGGACACTTACATCTAATTAACTCATTTTGGGGTTGAGAATTGGCATGAGCATGTTTTGTGAAAATGTATTTCAGTGATCTAGAAGGCCTCTGGGACCATTTTGAAGAAGAACACTTTCCTTGTGATGCACCAGATTGTCGCCTTAATATGAATTCCGCGTTTAGAGATGAATTGGATTTACAGGTTTGTCTTGGTTACGGACTCGATGGGACAGAACACCTCTAGGATTGGTTATATTGTACCACCATTCAATAACCACCATTTCAAACCTTTTTCAATTATATTAAAACTTTCAATTGACTTTACGACAAGTCAGTGCCTAATAATTATTATTACATAAAGAAACAACAAACACATTTATTTATACTGATTTTGGTTTTGATGTTCCAGTTCAAAACTGTCGAGAAACTCAAGTTGTGTAGCAAGCCAATTCAAATGTGTTGCCAAATCATGCCATGAACTTTACAATGTTTCCTGTTGCAGTTAATTAGGATGTAGATGAGACTTTGTGAACAGTTGTTTACATGCTTTAACTGTATGCTTTTTGCCATGATTAGCTGTTTGCAAAAGTTGTGCACGAACTAGTTGCAAGAGCACATGTGTACATTCAACATTTGTGTTTTGGTTTTGCAGGCTCATAAAGTAAGCGCTCATCCAAACATGAGGAACAAATCTGAACGTAAACAGGAAAAGAGAGTCCACCTTCAAGTTTCATATGGTCGACAGCAAAGCAGGGGTAAGTCGCGAAAGATATTAATATTGAAACAAAACATTGCCCACTGACATGCTTTTTTCCTCCTAAACAAAATTATTTGATAATTTTTTTCTGAGAATGACAGAAGTTGCTGTTGGCATGTCACGTTTTATGCAGTTATACTGGCTTGTTTGTTTCTTGTGAGATTCTTTAAAACCGTAAATTGTGTACCTAAACAAAAGTATGAAAAATATTTTGCTATCAATAGGTATGATAATTTGTGTGTGTAATCTATTGCTGATGAAGGTGACCTGTATAGGACATCGAAATGTCGAAATAAAAATACAATTGTCAGAAGAGCTCTATAAATTTGACAATAATTTGTATGTTACTGTGTTTAGGATTTGAATTTACTTCTCCTCAGAAAGAAACAACCATAGTTAGACACCCAGATGGAAGTATTGAATGTGATGGTAAGCAAAAATTTATTACATGATCTATTTTAGCAGCTGGTCTACTTGCATGTAGTGTTGTGTTTTCTGATTCTTGTATAACAACCTATAAGGTACTATAATGTTGATGTGTACCAAAGTGTTTGGCCATCATGGATTTTAATCAATTTTGATGATTTATATATTTTGGAAAACGAGTCTAGTCATTATAACACCAAGCGGCTTCTGCTCCTTTTTACTATTGGTGCTCACAATTTAGCTGCAGAAAAAGCAGTTTCCTTTATGGTTTATTACAGTTGTGGTATCCAACAGATTTGGTATCGAATGGCTTTTGTTACTCCGAATAAACTTTAGGCCTTGTCTTGTCACCAGCTCCACAGATGAGACACCATAGGGCAAAACAGTGTGCCCTGTCAGCAGCTTATTTTCCGCAATAGTACTTTATACAGTGTTTTGTGATTGATTGTATACCACTTTACCCAGTGCTATGTTTTTTTGGAAAATTATCACATTTTTGTGCGGGTGTGAATTGAGTACAACACAATACAAATAAAATTAGGAATCAGGTTATGTTTGTATTGGCATACTGCATATTCTATACTTTTTTTTGCTTTTTTGTTGATAAGTCAGGACAATATAGCTTAAAACATTTTTCCTAACAGTGTTAGGTTTTTGTTATAAAATGCATTACTATTCTGCTTTTCATTCTTAGGTACAGTGCTCGGACAACACCTTAACTCCTATTTTGGATTTATTCAACCAGACGGGGATGACCTTGCATTTAATGACAATATTTTCTTCAACCAGCAATCATGCAATCTCGACCCCACTGAACTTTTGCCAAATTTTTTTACACATGGTGACAGGTAAGCCTTTAAATGTTAAATAGTCATACATGTTATTCAGTTTTATCCAACTGTTGCAAAGCACCTTACAAGTTGAAACATCTTGCTTAATTGAATAAGAAACAGAAGTTTTTCTTCCACCCTAACCTTGAGTAGACAAACCTCTAGACTGTATATTCACTTCATTCCAAGCTGATGGCTGCCTAATTACGTCAGAAATTTTGCCAAACAAATATACACAAGGATTTTTTCTTACATTCACAGTTAAACATATTTGTTTACTGCAAAACGACATACACAACCTGTCCTTGTATCAAAACCTTGCATTTTATTGCATTGTTCTTTTGTCTTCTGTCTGAACTTTGAACTTTCAAAACCTATCATTTCTTGTTATGGGTCCCCTTCCCTGAAGGGGACACATATTGTTTTTGTCCGTATTTTTTTTTTCTTTTTTTCTTTTTTTCTTTTTTCTTTTTTCTTTTTT
>QLIY01000547.1:70048-108850 GCA_003260075.1 Phallusia mammillata
TTTTTTTATTGTTGGGTTAATGCTTTCTAAAAATTTGTCCTTAAGAATCTAAAAATCACCGCAACATTTGTTTACCGTAAATCCGCAAAAACACGCATGTGGGGACCCATTAGTTTTTGTTTACAAAAACAACCATATGTGTAGATCAAATGATATGTATAGTAAATTGGTAAATATCGTATAGAATATATAAAATGGAAGTATATCAGAAAGCCACCATTCTAGTTTTTAAATGAGTTGAATGCCAACCATATCATATAACCTAACCGCATTCAGGTACTGAACGTATATGTTCATTTACATTATAGAAAACATAAAAGTATACTTTAGTTAAGCATGATTTACTGTGCAGCAGTTTATTCTTGAATTTTCTAATTTTACAAAATGATTTCCTGTCAAATGTTGGCAGAGCCACTGGCATAAAAACTTAAAACAGATAAATACTAAATTTTAAATACTGATAGATGGTGTAGACAGTTTATTTAGGAAGTATGTTTAGTAGCCTTTTTGCAAAGTAATTCATACATGTGTTTTCATGGTTACATGCAACAAGGGGCTTTAGACTTGTAAGTTATACTCAAGAAAAAGCTTCCAGACATTTTTTTATGTTTCTGCTACTTTGGTGGCCATTTAGTTGTTAGTGAATTCTTCATTCTTGTCTTTGACCAGTATATAAAGGTTGAAAATACCAATGTAGTGTAAATGTTGTTCTTGAATAGGATTATTGTTGCAGACAACAATCTATGACTGTGGTATGTAGTGGTAAAGTGCAACATCACTTTAAAAACTCAATAGCACTTAAACTAGACATGTGTACTTGCATGCAACATTCCCCTCTTGTATGTGAAGTTTGTGTTTGTCTTGGCATACATACAAACTCCCCGCATGTAATCAATGCCACTTAAACATATGAGGTAAACATTATTGCCACACACCAGTTTACTCTAAGCATAGATTTTCTTGGTAAGCAGAAAGTGTAACGGCAATGCTCAGTTGCTGGTTGCCCTGCTTATAATTATGTTACAACACACTACAAATTGTTACGGTTTGTTGCGTGGTGTTGAGAGTTTATTTCGCTTGGTGAAAGTATTAAAACAACACTATGTTTGGTTCTAGAGTGCGAGTACGAGCAACACGGGCCGAACATCAAAGGTCAAAATGGCGAGCGGTAACTGTAGAAAAGATAACAAGCGAAACTCTAGCCCTCGGTCCAGGTCCAGGCCCAGCAGCAAGCGGCATTGGACGAGTCTATACCACTTCGGAATCATCTGACATGTCGTGAGTATCGCCATTGTGATATGTGAATTACACCATCATGGTCAGGAGAATCTACCTTAGGGGTATTGGGAAACAAAACACAATGTTTATTCGCGTAATAAGAAGCCTAGCCCACAGGACCGCTCGTTGACTTTTGTACGCGTAATTCTTTTGTTTTCACGGTGGATGCGTTCCTTAGCAATATCACCTGACGAAGGCACATGAGCTTTAGCATTCCCCGTGGCTAAATATAGACGGTGCTTTAAAAACATATACAGTTTCAAGTCAACATCACGGCTAACGACTGTTGTTAAATTGTCTTGTTGGATAATAGTTGACCACGCATTATGATGTTAATGTGACTAATCATCAGAATATGACGTATTGGCCGCGTCACACATCATCAGAATATGACGTATTGGCCGTGTCACTAATCCAATTAACAAACTCGTCTTAATCGTAAATGTCTGTGTTAATACTGAACCAGTCGATGTTGCATTCTATTTTATTGTAATGTTTACAAATGACAATCGTAGCGCAATAACTTATACTAGCGTTTCTGAAAATTTTTTGTAGCACCGCTTTAACAGCTGTTAAATTTTAAAACGTCCCCTTTAAGCGAAAGGTAATGCTAATTATTAAACCTGGCACATTGGCAGAAGTTTATTAGTATCAGATTTCATGTTTTCAACTTTATAGATGAATTGTATTTGTATTTTTTTACCAACGCTTCGACGTCCTATACAGGTCGACTTTATCAAGGTAAATAACACTGGATGCGAGTAGTACAGTTCACAATAAACAAAGGAAAAAAAAGCTTCATGTTTTCAAGTAATAAATATTTTCAAAACAGTATACCAAATTGCTTATATTACTTGTTTAAAGAGACACACGTTCAAATTTCTGTACCAGACATATCATGTAGCCCAACCCAATTGCCCATTTGGTATGTAGCGCCCTCTTTATTATTACGACCGCATACAATACATATTTCTTTGTTATCGTTTCCTGTCGCAATAGCGCCTGCTCTATGTTTACCGTTCGAGACGCCCCCCTTGTACAATAACCTTTGGGTTTTTGCCATTGCGACATCGATCGAAACAATACACTCAAATACATCCGTCCGGTAAAGAGGGCGGTTTCGTTTTAGGGAATTCACCTCAATTACGTGCTGTCTGGTTTTGTGGCCGGAAAATCACCATTGTCATGAGTTACTTCTGAGCGAATGAAATGCACATTAATAGAGCTTTACTAAAACGTCCAAATTTTGAATTAAACTGCAACAAACCTCGGTTAATCCTCCCGTTAGGCCAAAAAATTTATCCGGATTAGGCGAAAATCCGGATCAACCGATGTCGATTAGTTCAAGTCTTACCACATTACAAATCATTTGTACCTCAAGTTTTGTCCCAATTTGACGAAGAACAGGATTTACCGAAAACTGTGTTTCCATTTTTGTTTGTTATTGTTATCAACAATTTTTGATCAAAATCGGTCGGACATTAGATATTTGACTTGATTGTTTTCACAGTTTAGCGAAAATGTTTGTCAGTTAAGTGTAAATTCTGAATTTCTCTAGTCAAACTCAAAGCATTGTTGTCACATAGATTAACGTTTGTAATTTTTGTCTCAACTTGTTTTTGTTCATCAGATCTGCTTCCCTTCAAGCCGACGAGTTTCCTGCTCTGCATTCGCCACGATCCAGCAGCCAACTCAGTTCAAACGCGTAAGGTTTTTGCAGCGTTTTAGACACTAACTGTTAAAAAATGTAGCCGATTTACTCGTTGAAAAAAAATGTACTGTTTTAACGTTGGTGTTTAATGTTAGCCATTCAATTGTAAACTGTTTGATGTCCCACAGAATTTACAACTAGTGTGCTTGTCTGTTTGGCTTTGTTCATATTAAGGTCACAAGTAGGGATGTGCCAAAACGGCAAATGTTCTGTTTGGTCGAGCACCGAGCATCTCACTTTAATGCTCGGCCGAGCACGCTCGGTGCATTATGACGTCACAAAAAATCCCCTTTCTGCGTTTTAGCTCTACAAGGTCTCTTACGTCACCGGCGGTGTTTTATTAAGCTGTACATGCCCGTAAAGTACGCGTTCTTCCACCATCTAGTGCATTTGAAAAATCATTCGTTTTTTTCATAGACATCCAATATGCAAATTTAACGCTCGGGTCAGTTTGTGCAACTGCTCGGCCGAGCACCGAGCATTGAAAACAGCGACGCTCGGTACCGAGTACTCGGGTTCTGGCTCGGCTCGGCGCATCCCTGGTCACAAGCCGTACAGTTTAACTCATTTACAGCTTATACTGTAGCGAGGGTTTAATTATTACCTGTTCTGAAATCAGCAAAAATTTGACCGAATTTGTTTATGTGTGTCGTGTTAGGTCGTGGAACAATCTGAATGTTCATAAAAAGCAGAAGATTCCTTATAAACCCGCAGCCTCCCCTGGACCGAGTGGAACAACAAAGAAAGTCACTGAGAGTTCACAGAAGAAAAACGGCGCATGTCCAGAATGTAAGAAAATTATTTTCTTAAGCCTCTGCCACAAGAAGAGGAGGTGTAAATTTAAAACTATGTATATAGAAAAGAGCATGGTTACATAACTACAACGACCAATTTTAGATAAATTACTGTAGTCCACTCAAGAACCTTGTAGTGGAATTCCTGAGAGAACTATGTACTGGATTGACTTGTCGTTGGTCCATTTATTTATTGGTTTTTGTGGGGCATGATTTTGGTAAACTGTAATTTTTAAGGGTTTGTGGGCATCAAAAAGTGTTGAAACTTTGACAAAGCACTGATAAGCAATTATTTTTAGCGACATATTCCTTGAATCAAACATGCTGATGAAACTATTGTTGCTTATTAGGCTATTGCTTAGGGCCAGTCAATAAGCTTGGCAAAAATAAACAAACATTTTTCCTTTATTGCAGATGGAACAGGTGTTGTCCATCACAACTTGCACAAAGAATTTGGCTTTATAGTGTGGAAAGGTGCTAAGGATTTTACCGATAATATTTATTTTCACCGGATGTGTTACTTAGAAGGGATGAACCTCAGACATTGTGGCGAACTCACACAAGAACTTCCTATTGGAACAAAGGTAAATCAAATGCGCCCATTTAACGTAGTTAGTACAATTTTGTCGCTACTGATAGGCTGTAACTTTTAATCTCTAACAAAGTGTTACGGCGTCAGGGCGTATATTATGTTGCTTTGGCCGCAAAGCTAGGCTAACTGTTGCAAGTTGTGCATACATGCTATTAGGAAAAGTTAGGGCCGAGGCGTTCACCTAAATTTGGGCAATCAACCTAGTTTTTGAGACTTTTTAGTAAAAAACGCATGTAATTAGTGGTAAATTTACGTTCAAAGTAGCCTCTTTGTTTGCTAAAATTAAACCGATTGCCACAGAATGAAAAGCGTTTTGCTAAACCTATTTGGGCTCAACTATAGCAACCATAAACTTCTTCTATGTGTCGACGTTACATGCAGGGCGCCAACTCTTCTGGCAGCAGTAGTGATCTGTGTTGAATACTTTTTTTACTCCGTTGATGACAATGTTTCGTCCTAAACTTTGTGTTGATGAGTGTATTATGTCTTATGTTTTCAGATTTTTTTCATTTTATATCCCTTTTCAGGTTGAATACAAACTCGACTACAAATCACCGAATAACGGCATCAAGTCGAAGTACAGGGCCCAATGGGTTAAAAAGTAAGACTAAATTGTTACTTGGTTTTCGTTTTTGCAAAAAATACCTCAAAGCAAATGTTTGGTTCGTTTTTGGCATAGCTTTACGTGCAAAAAAGCATTAAAAAATGCTCTTGCAGGAATACAGTAAATTGCTAATAACACATTAGTCATCCTCTTGTTATTAAGGTTTGGGGTGAGTCCGTCAACATCCAGCAACGAAGAAACCAGTAAATCTGCTGCCAAAGTGGAACATGCTGCTCCTCCAGCAGGTAAACATTTGCTGTTTTTGTTGCGGATTTTCTGTTGGTTGGTTGGACATTGTGCAAAATTTTGATTTTCTTGATGCCAATTCGGTTCATAGCATATTGCTTTAGTGTAGTGATTCTCAAACTGTGTGCCGTGAGAGATTTTCAAGTGTGCCGTGAAACATCCGCTATTTTAAAATTCAAAAGTTCTCTGGTGTTTTAGGACTTGTGGGGGGTGCATAACGACGTTTGAAAACTCATATTTATATTGTTTGTAACAAAAAGCAACCTCACCCACCATAATAAAGTTGCTCGGCGTGCTTGAAAGGTTTAAAAAGCACTGCTTTGGTGGAAGGAAACGGGGATATATCAGTATTTCTTATAATCAAACCGTACGTTTAATGAGAGGGGTGTTTTGGAATAACAAAAAAGCATTGATATATTCCAGCACACGTTTTGCTTGTCTAAAACCAAAAGTCGATTGTATTTGTAGCATACTTATAATCTAATCGCTAAAAGACAAAAAACTATTATCACATGTTTTTATTTCAGAGGGAATTGGAACTGTTCATGCAAAACTTCAGAGCAATTTCGGTTTTATTGTGTGGGATGGTTGCCAGGGTCAAGAAGATAACATTTACTTTAACAAATTTACGTACGAAAAAGGAAGTGGTCTCATTGACAACGATAGCTGGAATCTTACTACAGAACTTAAACCGGGCGCGAAGGTACGTTCTAAGGGTAGTCATGTTGATTTCATACATGTACACGTCTAAGAAAGGACTTTTCTTTTGGTTTGTCATGTATAATGCTGTAAAAAGTTAAACACTTAAAATATTAAACACCGATTTTTTCGCTTATTATAACTTAATAAATTGGGCTTCATATATTGGCACGTAAACTTTATCCATTCTTGTAGTGTTAATATCTTTCAAGCATTTCGTGTGTTTTAACTCAACAGAACTTGGTCGCGTATCAAACTGCTTCTGGCTAGTTTTTGTTAAACCAAGATTGAGCAGTAATTTATACCATTAGCAAACTTATAGTTTATATGTCTTGTACTTAATTTTGACCAACTATCATTGATTTTTGTGTCATAGGTGCGGTATGTAATAGATGTAACTCAAGGTTTCATGGGTACGTCAAAGTACAGAGCAAGCAAAGTGTGGAAGTAAGTAAAATTTGTTAAACTTTTAGCATTTTGCAACTTGCTGACTTGCTGGCTTGCTGGCAAGTGGCAATTCTGTCACCGTGAACGCCTATGGTCCGTTGCGCCACTTACCGGAAATTCCGAAACCGGTGTGTTGTGAGTTCCTGTGTTAGTAGCTCTACCCAATTTTCCCGAAACCGCATGTGTTTGTTGTCATCGACTGCAACTCGACTTTGTTGATTTTTATTCAGGTACGAGGAGAACGCTGTGCCGCCTTCTACTTCGCAACAGCAACGGAGGCATAGTAAAACTGATAGCTTGAGCTCAGCAAGCACTAGTAGCAGAGGTGAACCCCCTTCTATAAAGCAAGGTGTGTTGTGTGTTGCCCTTTGTATTGTATGACAGAAATGACCTTTTAATTGCACTAAAGATTCACTTTACCTTCTCAATTTGACCCCGTGTTTGTTGAGCGTAAATATGTAAGTTTTTGAAAACATTACACCAACAAGAGAAATTTTGGGGCTGACATTTTCATGTCAAGTATTTTTTTGTTTGCGTTTCAACTACTTTTTCATGTTTCGTTTGATCAACAAATAATTTACATTCCATTAAACATATCTGTATCTTTTTTATTGTGTTATTTATTGGAATATGATCTGTCTCTGTGTTTACCAGTTGACGCCTAACACTTCAAAATAAAATAAATCTTCAAAATAAAATAAATTCAGCTTTACATTAGTGCACTACCTGCGACTGTTTTAAACCCGTATTTGACATTTTGCAATTTGTTCATTTACTTGCAGATAAAAGTCCAAAGAAGCAGACAAACGGCGTCACAAAACCCATTGTAACAACTAAAATTACGGTTAAGAAGCTTTTTGAGCAAACAAAGGCTCAGGAGGTAACGCCATCAGCTTCCCCAACACCGGATCCTCAACGAGATTTAATACTGGATCTAGAACAGAACGGAACCGACGGCTTATGTAATGGGTAGGTGGACTTAACATATATTTCAATTTTTAAGTACAGGCTTGATGCGCCAATATACGTTTGTTTTTGAAGGGTGTTAATTTAATTTCAATGTGCATAAACGTAACCACTTAAGGATAGGCCGACCTGAGCCAGAATACGGGTACTCGGTACCGAGCATCGCTGAAAGGTTATGGAATTTAGATTTGTATGTTTAAGGCCTGGATAAGTTTTGAAAAAAGCCAACTTTTGCAAAAGTCCTTGAAAAAGTATGGAATTTGGCGCCTGAAAATGCCAGATAGAGATAGGAATTTCAAATTACGTAACGTTTATATATTCGCAAGTTAAATTGGCTACATATACCAAAGTCTTTTTTCTAGTTTTACTATGGGAATTGCTCGATTTTTTTCGATTAAGGTTATGGAAATTCGTTTTTTTTTTCTTGAAAAGTTTTGGAAAAGTCATGGAATCTGTAAACAAAAATTGCGCGGGAACCCTGTCAATGTCTTCTATAAACTTGTCGGTGTTTTGCATGCGTTTGTTACATTCAAAAAGGTCTCCGCATCGCCACCTAATGCCCACTAAGCATTCATCTAGAATTTCATTGGGTTTGAAAGCTTGGTGTGGTAAACTGTAATGAGTTATATTAATAATTTTACTGGGTTATTTCATGCAGTACATCTGACGGCGGAGATTTTGTCTACAACTCATCCGACGAAGATTTTCAACACTTCGGGTCATCCATAGATGGTAAGTTAGTATATTGTGCAAAAAAACTTGCTACACATCGGTAACCTAATTACCGTTTAGAAATCATAGTACGCCAGGCCTAGTGAAGACGTTGTAGCGAATCACCCGGTCACCAAGCATTTTTCTAGCCTGCGCCTTGCCACATGGTAAATTCTTGCTTGGTGACCGGCTGATTCGGTATGACGTCTTTAATAGGCCTGGCGTACTATGATTTCTACACGAGTGTGCTGTGATTGCTGGTCTGCACCGACGCTTCAGGGCTGATACCAGCTATTCATTTATGTCTTAACTAACTACCAATTAGAATGCAGGTAAAATATAAAAATTGAAAATGATGTTGCTTATATTTGTAGAAAATGTAGAAGGTCTTTCCGATTCTTTTCATGAATCAGATATAAGCTATTCTCCAGTGCCTGTGGAAGATGACGCAGAAAGGGCATTTCACGAAATACTAAGTGAGTTTTAAACTAAAAATTTGATGAGTAAAAACCGTAAAGCAACAAAAACTACGTAACCACTATATGGAGCACCATGGTCATCAACAGTTTAATAATTTCATACTTAGTTTTCATAAACTTAATTGTAAATTTCCGTTTAAACTGCATTTAAAACATCAACTTTCGTTGCTTGTACAAACTGGTCCATAAAAAAGCAACAACAATTTGACCTGACTTCTAATTCCTCCAGCCAGTTTAATCCCCAAATTTATTTTTGTAGAAGATATCAGTGGTAAGGATTACAACCAGGTGCTGAAGCCTTTGGTTATTGGTTGTTCTCAAGATAGCAGCAACTGCATTTTCGTCCAGTTTTCACGACGAGACCCAACCAAGATTTTGTATGTGTACAACCTAATTTTGTTACACATTGTTAAGTTAGAAACGCCTAACAGAGCGATTTAGGGTTGCTCGTTTTATAATTCGTAGTCAATTTTGAAAAATTTAATGACGTGCCTTTTGGTTCTTTTTTGTGTGTTCCCGGACATACGCATGTAACATACACTTCACGTTTATTTGCTGTAAAAAAATGCCCGTTGGTTCCTGTTTAGAACATAAAAGAACATAAATACGATATTAGGATCAGCCCTGTAGCGTCTTCCTACCCCTTGCCATATGTGGGAATGCTTGGTGACCGACTGATTCGGTATAACGCTTTCAATATTAGTTCTGCTTTTTTGATGCTCTATTGTTTTTATTTTGGGTTTGTTAATAACTATGAGCAAAATACGAACAAAGATAATCCAACGAAAAATACGGGAAATTAAATAAATATCAAATATCAAATTAGTGCTTTCTTATGCCTGCTTTAACGTATTGTACTTTTTGTGCAGTTTGTCGACACCAAAGGGCGCTACACCTAATTCCACCGAGTCAAAAGCTGGCGCTATTCATCACGTTGAATGCAAATGTTCGGGTTTCGACGACAATGTGGTTGGGGGGTTGATAATTCGAGGTGTTCTCTCCTGCGACACACCTAACGTTATGAATGTCGTTGGTTCCTCCCATTATGTCCTGTAAGTATCACATTCCTGAATAAACTATACGGCGATACACGTCGTGACAGTAAACTTATGTGATTTCTCTCTAAGATTTTCCTGAGAAGTAGTAATAACAAAACTGGTGTGGGGAAAAGTTAGTTTTAGAGTAACGGTGCATTATTTGAAAATGACTGAAGAAATACCCCCAAAACAACTTTTTTGGTTGTATAGTGTGGCAGTATCAATTGGGCAAATTGTTTATGTATGGCAAAGATGTCAGTTGTAGCTTTTACTCGTGTTATCATATCATAAACTTAAGCCATACATGCATTGTATTTCTGTGCGTGCTTGTAGTTAAGCAGAACTTCTACATTTCAGACTGCATAGGAATGACAAAGGGGCTGTGGAATCTTTAACCCTACACTTCCGTCGTTGAATCATTAATATCAGAATACTAAAATTAAGTTGAGACTATAGTGTGCTTCCGCTTTTTCAAACTCTTCATTGTGGCTTTTGTATTGTTACTTTTGAACGCGAACTGTTTTGCATTTCATTGCATTGGTGATGTAAGGTTTTTTTGACATGTTGTGGTGCTTATATCGTACATTCCAAATGTGAATTCTTTTTTTTTTCTACATTCTATAAAGCACATTTTACTAAAAACAACTCTGTGGCTTTTTGCTAAAAGTAAAACGGTAAAATGTTGCCTAAACTACATTGTGAAACAATACACAAATTTAATTCAACAACCAAATGTTTACTTCATGCCAAAGAGCCTAGTTTACGTTTCAAATCTATAGTCCTTTGAAGCTACCTTGCGTTGTAGAAAAAAGTTCTGTAGGTTAATTTAAGTTGTCAGAGTTACTTCTATATTTAGTGACCTTCGATGTTGTTCTTTGGTCTACCAACCTTTACTGTACATTTCTGTTGCTCTTTCATTGTGCTTTTTGTGGGTAGAAATAATGAAGATTGAATAGTGATTAGATTAATGCAAGACCAGGAATGTCCCCATGAATTGTGCATTACTAATGTTTGTTTTATAAGAGCATGCTCGTGTTTCAGTGGGGCAAAACTTTAATCACGTATTTACTGAAATAAAACCATGTTTACTTTTTGTACGAAACAGTTGAATTCATCTTTTGTATTTAATGCCTCTTTTTTCTATTCTTTTGTATTTTGTGCCAGAAACTTCAATAAACTATCCTTTTGCTTTTGGGGGTCGTTTGATTATATTATAGGATAAGGTTACCTTTTACATGATTTTCTATTGGCGAGTCGCTGCTAAAGTGTTTTTATTGTTTATCTTTAACTCAACAAAATATTTGGTGCATGGACTTTGCTAGAAACAATGTCAACATTTTGAACACAATCACCAATTTTTTAAGTTAACACTTCTCTATCACATTTATTTGTTAGTATTTTATACTGCTTACAAATGTAATTTTATTTTTAGCTTATAGCATTGGCCTATTGCAATTTTGTTAAATACTGAGCCAGAAAGGTAACAAAGGCATTTCATCATACATTACAGTAGGCCTAGTACGTCACCGGCGCAGGCATACTTTATCAACTAATTTCAATAGTTACTTTTTCAAACTGCAACATATTTTACATATTATGCTACCACACATTTCATATGTGTGTGCGCAAATTCGTTTGTTGTTACAGGATTTTTAAATATTTTTGTTGATTTTTATACTTTGGCATACGCCCCAGTTGCGGCAAACCCCTACGTCCCCTCTCCCAAGATTTGCAAAGTTACAATCAACGTCGCCCTGCCCGGGAAAGCCCCCGTCTTGTTGCTTACCCAGGCTTTATTCTGATCCACCAAATTAACAATCACCTACTTTGTTATGTCAACTATAAGGAATTGAAGATTTTTTCTATGGACATATGTTCAAACATGGAAAATACCTCAATTAAATGAGGTAAAACTTTCGCCTATGAATACAGGCAGCTAGCTATTGTTATTATTTGATTTCTATAAACTTCCCTCTTTTTTTCTTCCTTTGTGATCACGTGACTGAACGATGAAGGTTCTTCTTGACCTCGATGTGCTGTTGTCGACATCACGAAATGATTTATGCGGGAAGCTTTAAAAAGGTAAGTTGGAAAGTTTGTTTTGTATTTGCCGACTAAGTAACAAAGATACGGTAAACCAGATATAAACGATTGGTAAATACCCATGGTAAAAAAATTGCTTTAATACTTACTTAAAACGAGAATAAGTTTAAAATTTGCCAAGATTCGTAAAATTAACATTTACCCATGGCAAAAGATTTGCTTTAATGCTTAAAACGAGAATAAGTTTAAAATTTGCCGCGATTCGTATGATTAATATTGTTTTAAAGCGCTTAGTGTTACGCAATTTGCTCATAATGAATTGTTATTAATTTACAGTTTGTGGAAAGTGCAATAATTAGATATAGTGTACATTTGACAATTTAATTAAACTTGAAATCAAAAAGTTTATGGTAATTGTGTGGATTACAGTATTCATTAACACCTGGACAAGTTAAGGCATTAAACAATGGCCACGTTCTACAAAACAGTAGCTCTGTGACGAAACAATGCCCGTTGCGCACGCAATTCCTAAAGGGCGCTGTTTTCAGGCGATCGGCGCTTTTTGCGTTTCAATTTTGTCGCTGACAGCTTGAAGGAGAGGAAAGCCTGAATGTTAATGATTTCAGATCATGCTGGTGTCAGAATACTGCTGATTTTAAGGCTGCGCAATGTTCAACAATCTTTAATGCTGATTTAACTGCGATGAACGACCTGTACCGTATGCTGTGTACAATTTAAAGTAAGTTATGTTTTTATTAATGTTTTTCGTTGTTGATCGCGTTAGTTTTGGTTCTAAATTTTGTCTTGTACGTTTGTATAGTAGCTTACATAGTGATTTCAGTTTTCTGGAGTTTTAATTTTGGAAATAGCTATTATATGCTAAGAAACTTGATACAATGCAAATTTTAATGCAGACATTGAAGTTCAAGATAAATCGACGTAAAAGACAAGTCGGCCATTTTGTACATTTGCTCCTTACTTGCGACGACGTAAGGTGAGGTTATGTTTACATGTGTAATGTATTGATGTTAGGAACCTGATTGCTTTACATTGCGTCTGAGAGAGCGTGAAAATACTGAGTGTTAATATTGCTTTGATTAATTATAATGTACCGCATTTAGCGATTCAACAATTCATGTCGGTTATTTATGTTGAGTTTGTCTAAAATTGAAATGCGTTCCAAGCGATCAATACAGTTATGTGCAAATAATTGTTGTAAACAGCATTAAGACAGAAGTTACTGTAGTTGTTTGAAAATAGTGTTCACATTAAAATGTAGCGAAGAGTAGTTAAATTATTGGGTTGCGACAAAGCTTGGTGTTTTTAATCACAAACCAAACGTATAACGAAACACAGTGTTAAGTTGTTTGAAACATAAGGTTGTAATAATATTGTGTTTAATTTAGCCAAATCATGTCAATTTTAAGGATGGTGTTTGAACGTCTCTGGTTGCGTTTTATTTTTGTAATGCAGTAAAACATTACTTAAAAGTGCCTTAGTTGTAAAATGATTTTTACACTAAAAACTCGTTTTTTTCTGAACTACTAACCTTTGTTAAGCTCAAACAATTCTTGCGCAATTTCTACTTCAAACCACGTGTTGCATGAATGACGTAACAATACTTGGTATGCGCAGCACCGTCACGTGACAAATTAAGCCAATCGCCGAAGTTATTCGGTCACTTCGCAATAAGCGCTGATTGCCAAATATTCCGAGTTCCAGGCTGATTTCGAGATTTTTGCGTGGTTTCGGGTTAAGCAGCCAATGAGATTCGGCCACGTGTTTTACTTGCGTCCTAACGTGTTGTAGCAGCGTCTCTAGGGGCTCTTGTGTCGTGCGAATCAATTGTTGCACCTACTTTATTTAAAACAGCGCCAAGTATGGTGCAATGTGCGGTTAATTAAATAGCGGTAAATTTTTTTGTAACCTAGGATTTGGTTTTGACGACATAATGTTTGTCTGGAGTTTAGAGAGTTGGTGAATATTTCATTAAGGATTATAAATAAACACTTTATAATGCGGTGTAGCTGCAGCGCGTTTAGTATCAGCCACCAATTGTGTCCTTTACTTTTTTGCGCTCATTAACGTTTCAACGTAGCTATTTCCGGCTTGGTGATTGTTTTTAGTGCTATTGTGTCACTGTGTTTTCTTTCACCAAGCGAAATTAACTCAACTCAACTTAAGAAACTGGTTTAAAATCCATTTCTTGTCTTTAATGTGTTTTTACGAGGTAACTTACTAGTTCGATAAACATTGAACCACACTATTATACTCGATATAAAATATATTATTAATATTTTGCCACTTTGTCAACAGAAAACTCTTGGTCTCCTTCGACAACTAAGCACTAGAAACCGGCTTCAGACTTGCAAGTCACATTATCATCACCTCAAACCAGAACATACCCTTGAGATGTTGAGACGTTTACGCTTATGGCGTTTCCTACAATGAACTTTGACATACAAAATCACACCTTCATTTCAAGTGGACATGGGAAACGATAGTGACATGTGTGGTTTTCAACGAACTTGGACTTGCAACGTCACACAATCACTGTTTTCCCCCCCCCCACAGTCTGTTGTGGCTAAAGCAATATACGCATTGAGCAAAGACTTGCAAAGCCACATTATTTATCCCAAAACACCATGAACATTCAAGTTGGGACTGCTCTACGCGTATCAGCATTATACGCAACCAACTTGGGACTTTTTGCGGGCGAAAAATTGTTGTTCATTGTACGCGGTGGTTATCAGCAGATCTTTGATGTTAAACAGTTGCTTAATTTAAGAAGTTACACAAACAGTAGATTTTGTAGAATATTGAGCAGTTTGTGTCGTTGATTGATTTTGGTGTTGTGTGAAAATTCTCGGTCGCTGAAACCAGTTTCCGGGAATTCCCCTCTGCACGTTAATTTGCGCAAATCCCCCCAACCCCCAACACCTGGTTGTTCAACGTTGCACCTGCGTATTCGTGTTGCGGGCTGTGCACGGTCTTGTAATGCGGACGCTATTCTGGAAAGTTGATCTGTTGGTGTCTTTTTTAAACGCAGCAACTGCTGACGATAAAGATTCAGACTTAAAACATCAACGTATTTTTTGTAAAATGTTGTTTTTGCAAGTGCCACTATTTGACCCAGCGACGACTGGAGATAATTTTCTAAACGCAGCGATTGCTGGCGATAAATGAATTCCCCAAATGAATGTTGTAATGTTTTAATATGAGTATTTTCAAAATGCATATTTGTTGCTGTATCATGAAAATGACCCTTTATTGGCCAGCGACGGTTGGAAATAGTTTTCACATCCCAGCAACAGCTGACGAACTAATAACAATCCCTAAAAGTGCTGATTTGTATGTTATGTCACGAAATTTGTTTTATTATGACCACAACTAACCATTGGTGGTTATTTTGTTTGTTTTTTATGACTACAACTAACCATTGGTGGTTATTTTGTTGTTGTTTTATGACTACAACAAATTATTGGTAGTTATTTTGTTTGTTTTTTTATGACCACAACTAACCATTGGTGGTTATTTTGGGTTTTTTGGTTGCCACAACTAACCATTGGTGGTCACTTTGGGATTTTCTGTGACCACAACTAACCATTGGTGGTTATTTTGGGTTTTTGTTGACCACAACTAACCATTGGTGGTTATTTTGGGTTTTTTTATGACCACAACTAACCATTGGTGGTCACTTTGGTTTTTTTATGACCACAACTAACCATTGGTGGTGATTTTGGGTTTTTTGATTGCCACAACTAACCATTGGTGGTCACTTTTGTTTTTTTATGACCACAACTAACCATTGGTGGTTATTTTGGGATTTTTTTGGTGACCACAACTAACCATTGGTGGCCATATTGATACATTGTAATGTTTTAATATGAGATTTTTTACAATGCATATTTGTTGCTGTATCATGAAAATGACCCTTTATTGGCCAGCGACGGCTGGAAATAATTTCAAATCGCAGCAACAGCTGACGAAATAGTAACATCCCTAAAAGTGCTGATTTGTATGTTATGTCACGAAACGGCATTATTTCAAACCAGCGACGGCTGGACTTAAACATACGAATGCCACACATGTTTTTTCTTCTGTGTTCGCATTGCCTTATTGTTGTGACATTCTGCTGTAAAGAAAAGTTGTGCGTTCCAATTTAAATGTAAGTATCCGTGTTGCAAGTTGCCTACCTCCAACATATTTTACAAATTTGAATATATTTTACAGACGGACGCACGGTGGCAGTGACGCGTCATTACTATTGCCATTGGAACGAGTCTACGTTCGTTCAGGTGCGGTGGGCTCATCCGATATATCGAAACTTCGATTGGTGAGTTATTACGTACTTTGCAGCTGCTGTCATAATTATTGTCGCCTTGCCCTGCTGTGCACAACCACGTTTAAAGCCAGCAGTATATGCAGAGAAGCTTATTACGATGAACCAAAAAGATTTAAACCATTTACAACATGATTTTGTAACCGAACATTCAAGAAAATGAGTAACGCAAAAAAGTTTGTGTTAATTTTATCTGCTCATGTAATCCATCAAAACTGTAGTCAAACAAAAAATCTTATAACACAGTGTAGTTTACATATGTTTAACATAATATACTGACAGATTAATTGTGACGTAACAACACTTGGTATGCGCAGAACCGTCACGTGACAAATTAAGCCAATCGACGAAGGTATTCGCCCACTTCGCAATAACCGATGATTTCCAAAGTATTTCGAATTTCAGGCTGATTGCGAGATTTTTTGCGTGCTTCCGGGTTAAGCAACCAATCAGATTCGGCCACGTGTTTTACTTGCGTCTCAACGTGTTGTAGCAGCGCCTCTAGGGGCTCGCAGTGCGAAGCAAACTGTCGCCCTGTGTTATTTTAATACAGCGCCAAGTATGGTACAATGTGCGGTCAGTTAAATAGCAATACAGTTTTCATGACATAATGTTTGTCTGAAGTAAAGACAGTTGGTGAATATTTCATTAGGGATTATAAATAAACACTTAAGAAACTGATTTAAAATCCATTTCTTGTCTTTAATGTATTTTTACGAGTTAACTTACTGTTTTGATAAACATTGAACCACACTATTATGCTCAATATAAAATATATTATTAATATTTTGCCACATTGTCACCAGACAAGCACCAGATTCGACCTCAGACTTGCAAGTCACATTATTATCATCTCAAACAACAACAGACAGTTGAGATGTGGATGAAGTACGCGTATGGGCGTTTTACGTTATCTTCTATTCAAGTGGACATTGAAAACAATGGTGAAATGTGTGGCGGTGTGATTTTTAACGGACTTGGACTTGCAAAGTCACACAATCGCCGTTTCAAAACACCATGGACAGTCTGTTGTGGCTAAAGCAATATACGCATTGAGCAAAGACTTGCAGAGCCACATTATTTATCCCAAAACATCATAGACATACAAGTTGGGACTGCGCTACGCGTATCATCATTATACGCCACGAACTTGGACTTTCTGCGCGCGAAAAAATGTTGTTTATTGTACGCGGAGGTTCTTTAGGCAACCCCCCCCCCCCCCCCCCCCCCCCCCCCCCCCCTCAGCATATTTTTAATGTTAAACAGTTTCTATTGCTCAAAAAGTGCTGAGTGTACAACCTTTAAATTGAACTAATTATTTTTATTGTGAAACATTTCCCTTTTTTAACCCAGCAACGACTGGAGATATTTTTTTAAAACACAGCGATTGCTGGCGCTGAATGAATTCCCCAAATGCATGTTGTAATGTCATATTTGTTGCTGTATCATGAAAAGACCCTTTATTGGCCAGCGACGGTTGGAAATAGTTTTCACATCGCAGCAACAGCTGACGAACTAATATCAAACCCCAAAAGTGCTGATTTGTATGTTATGTCACGAAATTTGTTTTTTTATGACCACAACTAACCAATGGTGGTCGCTTTGGTTTTTTTGATGACCACAACTAACCATTGGTGGCTATTTTGGGGTTTTGATGACCACAACTAACCATTGGTGGTTATTTTGGGTTTTTGTTTGACCACAACTAACCATTGGTGGTCACTTCGGGATTTTATGTGACCACAACTAACCATTGGTGGTTACTTTGGGGCGTTTTGATGACCACACCTAACCATTGGTGGTTATTTTGGGTTTTTTTATGGCCACAACTAACCATTGGTGGTTATTTTGGGTTTTATATGACCACAACTAACTATTGGTGGTTATTTTGGGTTTTTTGATTGCCACAACTAACCATTGGTGGTCACTTTATTGCCACAACTAACCATTGGTGGTCACTTTGGGATTTTATGTTACCACAACTAACCATTGGTGGTTATGTTTGGGTTTTTTGATGACCACAACTAACCATTGGTGGCCATTGATACATTATAATGTTTAGTATGAGATTTTACAAAATGCATATTCGTTGCTGTATCATGAAAATGACCCAAAATTACCAGTTTTCACATCGCAGCAACAGCTGACGAAATAGTAACATCCCAAAGAGTGCTTATTCATACGTTATGTTGCAAAACGGCCTTTTTACCAACCAGCGACGGCTGGACTTAAACACACGAACCCCACGCATGTGTTTTTGTTCTGTGTTCGCAATGCCTTATTGTTGTGACATTCTGCTTTAAAGAAAAGTTGTGCGTTCCAACTTAAATGTAAGTATCCCTGTTGCAATTTGCCAACTTCCGACATATGTTACAAATTCGAATATATTTTTACAGACGGACGCACAGTGGCAGTGACGCTTCATCACTGTTGTCATGGGAACGTGTCTACGTTCATTCGGGTGCGGTGGGCTCATCCGATATATCGAAACTTCGATTGGTGAGTTATTACGTACTTTGCAGCTCCCGTCATGTTAACTGTCGCCTTGCCCTGCTGTGCACAACCACGTTGAAAGCCGGCAGTATATGCAGAGAAGCTTATTACGATGAACCAAACAGATTTAAACCATTTACAACATGATTTTGTAAACGAACATTCAAGAAATGAGTAACGCACAAAGTTTTTTTACAGCAAAAGAACACAACTGCGTTATTTTTTGAACATTATTCGTTTGGCGCATTATCGACAGCTACGTCACCTACCACCATACTTTGAGTTCTGCTGTGCAGAGTTTTCACTACACATAACTTTCACTTAATCAAGTATTTTTGTCACTAGATGGAGTTATGTTCTCATCGAAAACTCTACTCCAAGAGCTGAACAACAACAACTTAATCCTTGATCGACTCAATAAGCCTCCTGTAATTCTGCGGCAATAAAACAGGTGTGTACAATTTCCACTTTTGTAAACCAAAGCATGGTGTCACTAAAGAGAGTATTATACCGTGCAATGCTATGTAAAGCTGTTTACGTTTGTAACTGCAAACGCCAAAACTTAAGCTGGGAAAAAAATTTGGCGTCGAACTTGTAAAGTAAAAACACTGTTTTAATTTCAAACACGGCTTCCCTGATTTTTTTGCTTCAATTTGCCTGTTTCGATGTAACAATGAAATGAACAGTCCATTATTAATTACCTGTCACATCTCGTGTGCTGTCAGAGTTAGTGGCCGAGTGGTCAAAATCTCATATCTATATATCCATTAAACCAACTGAACTCTTTGTTAATTTTATCTGCTTATGTAATCCATCAAAACCGTAGTCAAACAAAAATTCTTATAACACAGTGTAGTTTACATATGTTTAACATAATATACTGACAGAATAATTGTGACGTAACAATACTTGGTATGCGCAGCACCGTCACGTGACAAATTAGGCCCATCGCCGAAGGTATTCGCCCACTTCGCAATGAGCACTGATTGCCAAGTATTTCGACTTCCAGGCTGATTGCGAGATTTTTGCGTGCTTCCGGGTTAAGCAGCCAATCAGAATTGGCCCCGTGTTTTACTTGCGTCTTAACGTGTTGTAGCAGCGGCTCTAGGGGCTCTGTCCCTGTGTTATTTTAATACAGCGCCAAGTATGGTGCAGTGTGTGGTCAATTAAATAGTAGTATGTTTTTCATGACATAATGTTTGTCTGAAGTTAAGACAGTTGGTGAATATTTCATTAAGGATTATCAATGAACACTTAAGAAAATGGTTTAAAATCCATTTCTTGTCTTTAATGTGTTTTTACGAGGTAACTTACTGGTTTGATAAACATTGAACCACACTATTACACTCAATATAAAATATATTATTAATATTTTGCCACTTTGTCAACAGAATATTCGTGTCTCCTTCGACAATAAAGCACCAGATCCGACCTCAGACTTGCAAGTCACATTATTATCATCTCAAACCAAAACGGACAGTTTAAATGTGGATGAAGTACGCGTATGGGCGTTTTACGTTATCTTCGTTTTAAGTGGACATTGGAAACAATGGTGACATGTGTGGCGGTGTGATTTTCAACGGACTTGGACTTGCAAAGTCACACAATCACCGTTTTAGAGCACCATGGACAGTCTGTTGTGGCTAAAGCAATATATATGAACAAAGACTTGCAAAACCACATTATTGATCGAAAAACACCATGGACATTCAAGATGGGACTGCGCTACGCGTATCATCATTATACGCAACGAACTTGGATTTTCTGCGCGCGAAAAAATGTTGTTCATTGTACGCGGCGGTTCGTTAGGCAAGTTATCAGCATATTTTTAATGTTAAACAGTTTCTATTGCTCAAAAAGTGCTGTGTGTACAACCTTTAAATTGAACCAATATTTTTTATTATGAAATATTTCTCCTTTTTTAACCCAGCGACGACTGGAGATAATTTTCAAAACGCAGCGATTACTGGCGATAAATGAATTCCCCAAATGCATGTTGTAATGTTTTAATATGAGATTTTTCACGATGCATGTTTGTTGCTGTATCATGAAAATGACCCTTTATTGGCCAGCGACGGTTGGAAATAGTTTTCACATCGCAGCAACAGCTGACGAACTAATATCAAACCCCAAAAGTGCTGATTTGTATGTTATGTCACGAAATTTGTTTTTTTATGACCACAACTAACCAATGGTGGTCGCTTTGGTTTTTTTGATGACCACAACTAACCATTGGGAGTTATGTTGGGTTTTTTGATGACCACAACTAACCATTGGTGGTTATTTTGGGTTTTTGATGACCACAACTAACCATTGGTGGTTATTTTGGGTTTTTGATGACCACAACTAACCATTGGTGGTTATTTTGGGTTTTTGATGACCACAACTAACCATTGGTGGTTATTTTGGGTTTTTGATGACCACAACTAACCATTGGTGGTTATTTTGGGTTTTTGATGACCACAACTAACCATTGGTGGTTATTTTGGGTTTTTGATGACCACAACTAACCATTGGTGGTTATTTTGGGTTTTTGTTTGACCATAACTAAACATTGGTGGTCACTTCGGGATTTTATGTGACCGCAACTAACCATTGGGGGTTACTTTGGGATTTTGATGACCACAACTAACTATTGGTGGTTATTTTGGGTTTTTTTTTATGGCCACAACTAACCATTGGTGGTTATTTTGGGTTTTTTTGATTGCCATAACTCACCATTGGTTGTTATTTTGGGTTTTTGTTTGACCACAACTAACCATTGGTAGTTATTTCGTTTTCTTATGACCGCAACTAACCATGGTGTTGATTTTGTATTTTTGATGACCGCAACTAACCATTGGTGGTTATTTTGGGTTTTTTGGTGACCGCAACTAACCATTGGTGGTTATTTTGGGTTTTTTGATGACCACAACTAAACATTTGTGGTTATTTTGGGTTTTTTGATGACCACACGTAACCATTGGTGGTTATTTTTTTTTGATGACCACAACTAACCATTGGGAGTTATGTTGGGTTTTTTGATGACCACAACTAACCATTGGTGGTTATTTTGGGTTTTTGATGACCACAACTAACCATTGGTGGTTATTTCGTTTTTTTATGACCACAACTAACCATTGGTGGTTATTTTGTATTTTTGATGACCACAACTAAACATTGGTGGTTATTTTGTATTTTTGATGACCACAACTAACCATTGGTGGTTATTTTGGGTTTTTTTATGACCACAACTAACCATTGGTGGTTATTTCGTTTTTTTATGACCACAACTAACCATTGGTGGTTATTTTGTATTTTTGATGACCGCAACTAACCATTGGTGGTTATTTTGTATTTTTGTTTGACCACAACTAACCATTGGTGGTTATTTCGTTTTTTTTAAGACCACAATTAACTAACCATTGGTGGTTACTTTTGTTTTTTTTTATGAACACAACTAACCATTCGTGGTTATTTTGGGATTTTTTTGGTGACCACAACTAACCATTGGTGGTCAAATTGATACATGGTAATGTTTTAATATGATATTTTTCACAATGTATATTTGTTGCTGTATCATGAAAATGACCCTTTATTGGCCAGCGACGGTTGGCAATAGTTTTCACATCGCAGCAACAGCTGACGAACTAATAACAATCCGTAAAAGTGCTGATTTGTATGTTGTGTCACGAAACGGCATTATTCCAAACCAGCGACGGCTGGACTTAAACATACGAACCCCACACATGTGTTTTTTCTGTGTTTGCAATGCCTTATTGTTCTGACATTCTGCTTTGAAGAAAAGTTGTGCGTTCCAATTTAAATGTAAGTATCCGTGTTGCAAATTGCCAACCTCAGACATATTTTACAAATTCGAATTTATTTTTACAGATGGACGCACAGAGGCAGTGACGTCATCACTGTTGTCATGGGAACGTTTCTACGTTCGTTCGGGTGCGGTGGGCTCATCCGATATGTCGAAACTTCGATTGGTGAGTAACTACGTACTTTGCAGCTTCTGTCATGTTAACTGTCGCCTTGCTTGCTGTGCGAACCACGTTAAAAGCCGGCAGTACAACCTGATTTTGGGACCGAACATTAAAAAAAACTATAAACGCAAACAGTTTTTTTCAGCGAAAAAACACAAATGCGTTATTTTTTTAATATTAATTCATTTTGCGCATTATGGACAGCTACGTCGCCTTCCACAATACTTTAAGTTCTGCTGTGCAGATTTTTTACTACAAATAACTTTCAGTTAAGTCAGCAATTTTGTCACTAGATGGAGCTATGTTCTCATCGAAAACTCTACTCCAGGAGCTGAACAACAACAACTTAATCCTTCATCGCCTCAATCAGCCTCCTGTGATGCTGCAGCAATAAAACAGGTTTATATAATTTCCACTTTTGTAAACCAAGGCATGGTGTCACTAAACCGAGTATTATACCGTGCAATGCTATGTAAATCTGTCTACGTTTGTAACTGTAATGCCAAAAAAATTGGTTAACTCAGCGTTTTTGTGTATGATCTAAACTAATTGCGATACTTTAATTGTGTTTGGCAAGAAAACTTTTTATTATATTTTTCAGGTTGCTGCGATGATATGAACAGAGCAGAACCACGTGACATGAGGTAGCGCGGCTTTTCTGTTCCCTAGGCGAAGATTCTTGAGGCTTAAAAAAGTAAGTTTAAAACTAGTTTGAATTTATAGAACTGTGAGAAATTGGCCCCTACTAAACAACATAACCTCGCTTTCTTCCAACTAAATAAAATCAGTATTAGCAATTAAATGCATTAGCACAGTGGTCGGCAACCGCCTGGCCGCGGCCCGGTACCGGTCCGCGACCAGTTTGTTACTGGACCGTATAGTTTTTCACGTTAAGTGTTTTAAAACATTTTCCCCACGCATCTCGGGGATGATAAACTAACTTATGCGTTTTATTGTTAAATATTTGTAGTTTTTTGAAGGCCGGTCCGCGATAAATTTTCAGTTTCAAACACGGTCCGCAGCAGAAAAAATGCTCCCGCCCGTGCATTAGCAATTGCTTGCCGTAAATCAGTTAGAACTATCAGAGTGATAAACAACTATTTTTTGCCCTTTTTCACGCGTGGCAGTTTTCGAGATTTTGCCCTTTAACATATGCACTCATGTTTTTGATGGCTTGGTTCGTGTAATAACAACTAATATGTTTTGTGCAGGCGATGAGGAATTTGTTGATGTTCGTTCGTTCAAGATTAACCTCGAAACTTCTACAAGCTTCAAGGTGAGAAAAATGTTCAGTTTTTGTGCGTCTAACTTGTAAAGTAAAAACTCTGTTTTAAAATTCAAACACGGCTTTCCTGATTTTTTGCTTCAATTTGCCTGTTTCGATATAACAATGAAATGAAGAGTCGATTATTAATTACCTGTCACATCTTGCGTGCTGTCAGAGTTAGTGGCCGAGTGGTCAAAACCTCATATCTATATATCCATTAAACCAATTGAATTGTTTATGTTAATTTTATCTGCTCACGTAATCCATCAAAACAGTAGTGCAACAAAAATTCTTATAAAACAGTGTAGTTTACATATGTTTAATTGACAGATTATTTGTGTGGTTTTGCAACAAAACATTGGTCCTAATTGATTTCTCTCTTTCAGATTCTTCAGATCAAGCACATCGCCTTCACACCTTCGTCACATGAACAACTTCAAAATTTCGGGCTGTCAGTTAATAATAGGAGACTGCTGCGTTATAGTCAACATTGAATGCGAGATTTCCTAGGCCCATAACTCTATGCTAACTTGCGCTGGGCCTCCATTCGTCATTGTCAGGTCCAGCGGATTGGAGGCCCAAACTATTCTTGTTTTTTTGGTGCTACAAATTAGGCCGCAATTAAGTTTAATTAGTTGCAGCACCGATAACTAGGGTAAGAATAGTTAGGCTGGGGCTTTTATGGGTTCGTGCCGCATTTCCCCTTAGTTATGGGTTTAGTTAGGGGCGGCGCGTTAAACTTTAGCGTTAAAACCTAGGGCTAGAACACGTCGCCTCTCACCCACCCAGGCCCGCTGGGGTCAAATTCCACCGGAGTTTGATACCCAGGAGTCAAAATTCCACCGGAGATGGGTACCGGTGCAGGCGGCCTCAGTCTCCCCTCATTTTTGGGCTGGAGAGGAAAGGTTCGCGAGCACGCCGGCTAAAAATACCGTAAGGATGTTTTCAATTCCCCCCTAAACATGTCAGAATTCGGGAGGGTCCGTCTTTGATGATGATGATGTTGTTTGATTCAGTGTCCATTTTCTGTCTGTTCTATCTGTTGCCGCTGTTTACACGTGGTTTCCATGTCGCCATAAGCTTGGGCGCATTGTAAAGTAGGGAATTGTCGCTTGCTGTCGCACTGCTCTATCAGTGTCGTGCATCTGTATTGGCTGAACGATCCACTCGCAGTTTATTCTTCCGTAAGAAGACCCTGGACTGCGGCTGGGTTGCGATGTCATGCAGATGCACATGTTCTTCGTTCTTGTGGCAAAGCCTGCCACCCAGCGGTTCTTGCTGTTCGTGTATTTTTCTACAGGTACATTTTTCTACAGGTACATTTTTTCACAGGTACATTTTTTCACAGGTACATTTTTTCCACAGATTTTAATCATTGTTTTCTTTCATATGAAGTCTGCATATGGTTTATTATTATTATTATTATTATTATTAGCTTATTTTTTTATTTAATAATTTCCCAAATCTCGCATTCCTTGTTGACTCGGCTTTGTAAACCCACTCGAAAACACTGTTTGTTTCATAACTTTGCTTTTGGTGAAGTTTACACTGTCAGGCGCGGCAGCCTCACATTTTACTTTTCATAGGCTAAATTTTGTGTGGAAGTCAGGTAGATAGCAAGCTCAGAAGTTGTTTTTTTCTTGTTCTTGTTTTTGTTTGTGATCTAGTTGCGGCGGCATTATAGGGGCGCGCAGGACGATGGCGGTTCCACAAGTATGTTTGTGTGGGAATGTTTGTGAGTTAGACTTAAATAACGTTAGGTGCAAATCGCACTGAAGAAGATGAGCAACCAATCATGTACGATTCGATGCAAGTTCAACCAATCGTGTACAAGATGAACGAAAAACAGCTTTATAATCAAAAGAAAACACAAGTGGCTTAAGCTTAAATACGATTGAACAGTGTTCTAAACTGGTTCAATCGTAGGGGGCATGGGATTTTTGGGAAACAAAATGTTTTTTATTGACCACAACTAACCATTGGTGGCCACTTTGCTATTTTTCTGTGACCACAACTAACCATTGGTGGCCATGCACTTTGCTATTTTTCTGTGACCACAACTAACCATTGGTGGCCATTTTGGGTTTTTCTGTGACCACAACTAACCATTGGTGGTTATTTTGGGTTTTTCTGTGACCACAACTAACCATTGGTGGTTATTTTGGGTTTTTCTGTGACCACAACTAACCATTGGTGGTTATTTTGGGTTTTTCTGTGACCACAACTAACCATTGGTGGTTATTTTGGGTTTTTCTGTGACCACAACTAACCATTGGTGGTTATTTTGGGTTTTTCTGTGACCACAACTAACCATTGGTGGTTATTTTGGGTTTTTCTGTGACCACAACTAACCATTGGTGGTTATTTTGGGTTTTTCTGTGACCACAACTAACCATTGGTGGTTATTTTGGGTTTTTCTGTGACCACAACTAACCATTGGTGGTTATTTTGGGTTTTTCTGTGACCACAACTAACCATTGGTGGTTATTTTGGGTTTTTCTGTGACCACAACTAACCATTGGTGGTTATTTTGGGTTTTTCTGTGACCACAACTAACCATTGGTGGTTATTTTGGGTTTTTCTGTGACCACAACTAACCATTGGTGGTTATTTTGGGTTTTTCTGTGACCACAACTAACCATTGGTGGTTATTTTGGGTTTTTCTGTGACCACAACTAACCATTGGTGGTTATTTTGGGTTTTTCTGTGACCACAACTAACCATTGGTGGTTATTTTGGGTTTTTCTGTGACCACAACTAACCATTGGTGGTTATTTTGGGTTTTTCTGTGACCACAACTAACCATTGGTGGTTATTTTGGGTTTTTCTGTGACCACAACTAACCATTGGTGGTTATTTTGGGTTTTTCTGTGACCACAACTAACCATTGGTGGTTATTTTGGGTTTTTCTGTGACCACAACTAACCATTGGTGGTTATTTTGGGTTTTTCTGTGACCACAACTAACCATTGGTGGTTATTTTGGGTTTTTCTGTGACCACAACTAACCATTGGTGGTTATTTTGGGTTTTTCTGTGACCACAACTAACCATTGGTGGTTATTTTGGGTTTTTCTGTGACCACAACTAACCATTGGTGGTTATTTTGGGTTTTTCTGTGACCACAACTAACCATTGGTGGTTATTTTGGGTTTTTCTGTGACCACAACTAACCATTGGTGGTTATTTTGGGTTTTTCTGTGACCACAACTAACCATTGGTGGTTATTTTGGGTTTTTCTGTGACCACAACTAACCATTGGTGGTTATTTTGGGTTTTTCTGTGACCACAACTAACCATTGGTGGTTATTTTGGGTTTTTCTGTGACCACAACTAACCATTGGTGGTTATTTTGGGTTTTTCTGTGACCACAACTAACCATTGGTGGTTATTTTGGGTTTTTCTGTGACCACAACTAACCATTGGTGGTTATTTTGGGTTTTTCTGTGACCACAACTAACCATTGGTGGTTATTTTGGGTTTTTCTGTGACCACAACTAACCATTGGTAACTACTTTGGGGTTTTTTTATGACCACAACTAACCACGGGTTGCCTCTTTGATATTTTTCTGTGACCGTAACTAAACATTGGCGGTCTATTTGGAACGTTATTTCTGTTGTCCACGACTAACTTCTAGTGGCAACTTACAAACTTTTTTAGTGACCATAGCTAAACTTCGGTGGTTACTTTGGGTTTGAACGTTTCTTATGTTGTCCACAACTAACTATTGGTGGCAACTTGATCCAAAAAAGTCAATTACAAAATATTTTTAATTGACCATAACCAAACATTGGTGGTTACTTTCATATGAAATGATATTTTAGTTGTCCACGACTAAATTTTAGTGGCAACTACTTAAAGTAGAGAAACTAACCACCCTATATTTTCCACAGGAAACCAACTTGTTCGAACCTTTACGCAGTTTAATATACTGCTTGAAATAAGTAGTTTAATATACTACTTGGATTTTGAACCTGAAAGTAGTTTAATGTACTACTTGGATTTCGAACCTAAAAGTAGTTTAATATACTGCTTTGAAATTAGAACCAAAACACAAGATGAATATTTTAAAGTTGTTAAATTTGTGTAAAATCTTTCTAGGTTTAACTTGTTGTGAAACACACGTCGCGGTTTAGGCGTTAGCTCTTCCTTCCTTATTTGGTAAATGTAATTTTAAATTTTGTTACTTAACTTAGATTATATTGATGTGAATGTGATGGGTTTGGTTTTTATATTTTCTCTCTTAACTCGGCGCTGCGAACTCAGATCCAGTTTAGTTTTACTGAATACTGCGAGCTGCTTCGTGGTTAAGGCAGTCAGACAAATCGGGCCGCCATCGTCAGAAGCTAATATTCACAAGTACAGGGTCATAGTGACAGAGTCTGCCTGCATAGCCCCCCCCCCAACTGGAAATGCTGATTTTGGAACGAGTTTTCAAGCTGAGCATTGTTTTTTGTTACGTCACAAACTAACACTGTGTTTTTTTGTTTTGCAGATTTTTGGATGAAAATTAAAGAAGCAGAATTGGTTGTTTATATTTCACAATTAACATTTGTTTTTATTTTTTAGATGCGGCACAATTTGTGAAGGATCTGTCATGGAAATTTGAAGGGTGACTTTAGAATAACAAACATTTAAAGCTAACCCTCTTTCTTGTTTAGGATTTGCACAAAAAACAAAACAAAATGGAAAATTATAATGGAACATATACAAGTATTGGGGAAAATCAAACAATCAATGCAAAATAATTTTGAATCATTGGCAACATATACGTTTACACGTAAGCGCAGAGGTATGATCTAGGCGTCCATTTGCAGAAATTTTCTTCTGCAAATAGACCAGTGTCGTCTTCCTCGTCTCGGCCTGGTTCTGCGCCAGACGAGGGTCTCTCCACTGTCACCTAACGAGAGACCCACTGCGAGAGTTGGCACCTCGACGTGGTGCAGTGGCCTGATTTAGAACTAAGACCAACTCGCAGAACCCAAAACTTAGTTGCATGTTTGCTGCTTACAAATACGGTCCAGTTACCTGCACTCATAAAATATTCTAAAAATCAATCTAATTGCAGCTATCAATGCTGATTTATTGAAGTTTATAATATTTTGCATTTTCAAAGCAGAGCGTTTATCACTGGACTTCGCTGAGTGTAACCGTACAATGTAATGTATATTAGTACATTCGTAAATGAAGCCAACAAAAAATGTTAAATATATTCTGCCGAGGATTACTATTAATTAGGATGGATATATAATGGCAATCGACGTTTTTATTTACTTGCAGCTCAACAAAACATTATAAAAACAGCTGATCCTCCAGTGTACACACGAAAAATGATAAAATATCGTTTATAGAGTGTTCACATCACAGATGATCTGTAGCTTTTTGTTTTCATTGTTACTACACTTGCTCTTTTTCGTACATTGATGTCGTCTGTACAGAATGGAAACAGTTTTGTTCTCCAGTCTGCAAAGGACAGCAGCAATGCAAGTAAATTCACCAACATGTTAACGCCATACACAATATGTCGCGTGTACACAACTTTTTGCTTATTGGTCAACGCATAAATTGCGTTTGTGGCATCCGAAGCCATACAAACACCTGCAGTAATCGCAGCCCTCTTTACTAATGGCATTATAGATCGACCTTGCATTCCCCGCTGTTCCAGTTTCCGCTGGTGCGAGCACAAAGGGTAGAGCAGCGAAAACAAAAGAAGGCCTTGGAAAAGCAATGTTGTGCTGACCAAAAATCCCCATTTCAGCTTTGCGTCTTTTGTCTTTTGGACTTTGACGCAACCGATGGGGGTCGTTTGGTAAAGCGGCGAGGTAAAAAACGTAGCCATGTTCGCCGCTGTCATAGCAAATAGCAGTACCACCGTGAGCTTATTCATTGTACGTGTGAGGCTGCTGGTGGACTTTCGCAACAGTGGGTTAAGGTAAAACACGGTGTAGACGCGATACCACAAGGTAAAATACACTGTAAACAGTCCAGCTGCCGTGCAGACTATCTTTACCCCGTGGTAGATTGTACAGAACGGTGCTTCGACCTGCCAAAAGAGCGGCATCTCGATAATCATGTAAACTAGCACTGAAAGTGCGGTAAGAATGGTTATGTTGTGCAGAATGGCTGCGTCCCGTTTCGAGCTCTGGCTTGCTCCCGATGACCGTGGAACTATAAAAATAAAACACTCTTGTAAGCGTTGCTGTGATTGGTTAGCCATATCCGGGGGCTGCCAGTTGTTCCCAACACACTAACGTTCTGCAGGCTAGAAGTCCCCATTTTTATCTATCACACAATCGGTGCTTATGATGTCACAACCTTAGCATTGTTTTACTGAAGTCACGTCTTGTAAGCGTGGCTGCATCGTGTTTATTAGCGATGTTATAGAGGCAGCATGCTTTATCTCGGGGATCGGCAACCTTTTTTCTACTTCGGACCGTTTTTGAAACTAGAATTTTACTGCGGACCGGCCTTCAAAAAACCACAAATATTTAGCAATGAAAACACATAAATTAGTTTTTCATCCCCGGGATACAGTGGCAAAATGTCTTAGAGCATTTATCCAGAAAAATTATACGGCCCGGTAGCAAACTCGTCGCGGACCGGTGGTTGCCGACCACTGCTTTATCTAATTGACCTATTATGTTTGTTTCTTTGGTAGCGAATAGGAAATTTGTGCTAACTGAACTGCTGCCGGTCGTCCAATGTGTAATTTGTGCATTTCTGGCCCACGGATCCCACCGTCGTCAGCCAACTTGCTGTTGCTGTAAATAACTGTATTATTCCGCTAAGCCTTGTTGCTTAAAGTCTCGCAGTTCGTTACTAATGTGTTTTTGTGATGTTTATTGAATTTGATACTGTATTTGCAGAACCTAAAATCTCCTGATCGCTTTGAATGTTACTGTGACTCTGGTCGTAATAGTTCGGTAAGAGTCAACTGTACTGATAATTTATCGTCTGTTTCCTTAACTACATTAGTGCATATTTGCAGAAACCGCTTTTGCCTTTCTGCTCGTCTTGCTACTGAACCCTTGAGCGCCACCTCTGTCCTTATTGCCTTAATAAAAGAATTCGTAATTTTCGCTCTTGGTGCCTTGGAGTTGTTAAGCGCGAGGAAAGGCGCGTTGAGAACCGTTCTGTGCTGTGCTGTCTGGGCGCATAGAGTCACGCCCTCTACGAAGACTAATTAAAAGACAGCGCAACACCACTATCAGAAAACATATGCTCAAATTCGCATCGAAAACCCTAAGAATATATATTTTAGCTAAATCCATATTGTGCATATATATTGTGCTAAATCCGTATATATTGTTAAGCTATATTAATGCGTAGGGAAGACAAGAAAATAAGTCCTGACATTTACAGTGTAAAAGTCGATTTTTTTTATTCTCCGCCTTAAGCGGAATTGTCAATGCTTGACACTTACCTCTACTGCAGACACATAGGTGTTTCTTGATGCCATGAACAGTTAGCGCAACAATTATGTACGATGTCAGCAAGCAACTTGCCCAGGAAAACACCATTGAGGCAAAACGCTCGATCCTGACGTCATCTGCATTCCAGACATGTGACGTCACGTTAAGGGTACTTGACGTCACGCTGTTTTCCCAAGTCGGGTCCGTGTCATAACTCGACGTTGTCATTTTTTCTTTAATAGTTCAATTTTTCCTGTAGAATATCTTAAACGAGTTTGTGCCGTTAGCAACAGACAATAACCGTGTTGCGTTTGCAGACCTGTAAGCAAACAGTAATTCATTGTTTCAAAAAGAAGTAGCTTTTTATAACTATGATTTCAGCCAAGACATTTCTTTTTATGTCCGTAAAAGTTATTTTCCAAAGGCCTACTTCATAGGCAATTTACAGTTTGTAACACCAACGAAAAACGGTTTATGTTTTTAGTACTAACGATTTAAACACGTGAGTCTTAAACACCAATTTCCTCAACAAACGACTACACTTTTTTAACAAAACCTACATGAAACACTCATCTGTAAAAAAACAAAATCAATTCATTTTTGCTATGGTTGCGCCTTAATTCGTGTCTTAATACTATTTTTCAGTTATTCAAAATTTTGTTTATGCGGGTTTCCTTCTTCGAAACAATACAAATCCTTAGCTATAGTTGGTAATTCAGTTGCCTTTATTCAAAACTCTTCCTGTTTATCGTCTTTCGCTGTCCAAGGTCCGTTTCCCTGTATGAATAGACCACTTACCAGGAGGTCCTTTATATTGTGTGGCAATAACATCTTGTGGTTTGAGAACTTTCTCGTAATCTCTGCAAACTCCTTCAGTCGGTTTCGGTGTCGTTTTGTCATTTTTCTCGCCGGATTTTCCGGGTAAAGATTGATGGGGAGGGGATATACTTATGTCAACAATCCCTCTATTACTCTCTATGGTGTAATATATGTTTACAAAAAGCACAAGCCATGACCTCTTGTAGTTTCCCTTTATTGTAGACTACATTTAGGTACGCATAAAATAGAGTGGTTAAAGGCCTTATTATTTTCAAAGTTATTTACTTGATATAGGCCTAATACTGAATAGTATTGTTAAATGCCATGGCATTTCGGGCTCATTCATTTAAATTTGAACACGTGCAAATATGTATTACATTGTTATCCACGCCATCAGTCCATTATGGTTCTGCATTATCAACTGACATGTGATATAAAAAGAGGGTACTTCAATAGGCGATACTGTGTTTACTGAAGCCTATGCGTTGAAATTTTCACAAGCCACTAAAAGCTGTTGTAAATTTGGAAATCAACTCATTTAATGTGTTGATAGAGAGGTTACATCGATGACCGGTTTCGGTTTCTCGGACCAGGCTTGTTTAGCTTTCAAGCGATTTCTCAATATTACCACACTCCCGATTGCTTCCGCATGCTGAAAGGAAAGTTGTACGGGGTCGGGCTAAGCCTGGGGTCGGCAACCTTTGAGGCGACGCGTGCCAATTTACTTGTTATTTCCATGTGTAATGACCTCTCGTGCCAACGTTTTTCCAAACAACAGTGCTTCGTGCCAGCTGATATCAATAATAAAGAGAAAGCAGAGTGCATTGTGCATGTAAGGTCGAATTTTAAGAAAATGGCATGATAAAAAATAAAAACAAGCAATGTAACAGGTTAAATTGTTACTTTATTTTCACATAATAAATAGTCTTGTATCATGTTAAACCGTTGTAATTTCTCTACCGTCTTGAGTAGGCTCGTGGCATGAATTTGTGGGTAGTAATACCGTTAGAACATCATTACAATTTTTGTAAAAAAAGCCCCATGTTTGTGTCGTGAAAATCGGAATTGCCATCTCCGCTTGTCCACGTATCTCAGAGTAGTAGGTCGGGCAGGGTTCGGCCATCGTTTTTTTTTTTTCAGAAAAATGGGTTGTGTTTAAATTTTAACTAGCTAGGTATAGCCTTTAGCTGGACCTGGTCTATTGTCAAACAGTCCTAAATGCCTTGTTCGAAAACAATTTTCTATTATTTTCTGTTGCGTTTGTTGTTTAGGTCTGTTCTCAGGCTTCAATATATATAAGTCTATCTATCAAACTTTTTGGGGCATGAGCGGGCTTCTCAAACGCTATATTCGGGTTCGGGCCGGGCTTGGGACTTGTACTTTTGGGTTCGGGGCGGTTCGGGCTCCAACTTCAGACCCGTTTACAACTTTAAAAAGGTCGTGTTGTTATACATAGCCGATTGTAGCATTGCTACTGGTTTAAAGTCTGTGGTTCAGCGAAGTACGTTTTTGCGGGAATTTTGCCACCAAAACAATTATGACACTAATCACCGTTACAACGTCCACTGACGTAACATACGTAACACCTATCAATTTACTGTTTGACGGATACGTGATTATTCACTTTTAAGTCAGGCGGTGGAAATGCCGAGTGTCAAACTGTTCCTGTTAGACTGTTAGAGCATCGTTTATATTGTAAACAAGCTAGAGCCCCGAGAAAATCAAGTTAGAGTTTGGTACGTGTATTGTAAATTAGGTTAAGATATTTTGTGCACATACTAGGGCTTAGGTTTTTTTTAACAGAAAACGGGCTTGATTCGGGCCCGACTTTACACTCTGTGTCAGTATTTTTTGAATAAATTTAACTAGCTAAATAGCTAGTTGCTTGACTTGACCTAATGTCAAACAGCCCTAAAACGCCTTGTTTAAGACCAATTGTGTTTGTTGTCTTGACTTTTCCTTAGGCTTTAATGCATAGACCTGTCAATCAAACTTTCGGGCCTAAATGGGTTTCTTAAAAACGATTCGGGTTCGGGTCGGGTCGGGTTTTGGGCTTGTACTTTCGGGTCGGGTTGGGACTCCCATTTCAGGCCCGTTTATAACTCTGCGTCTATATTAACCCGCAAATTTCTATTTTTACTTGTCAGGTAAGACGCAGTCCGTGTCAGAAGAATAACACAAGTCACGATAAGAGGCCGCAAATAGCGACATCGTGACAGTAGTGATTGTGTCAGATGCGTATTCTTATTTAACCATCACTTCGATTCGATCAATCTACCTCCAAATCTGACCTTAGTCCAGTTTAAAGCTTGATCACGAACTCTTCGCCTTTTCAAAATCGTGTTTATTTGCTCCCATTTTAGTTGGTGACGAGTTTATCAGGCTTGGCGGTTGCATGGCCAACCAGCGTCCAAGAACGGATGTATAAATCGGAAATACCCAGTGTCAAACTGTCCCTGTTAGCGCATCGTTATTATACAAGCAAGAAAAATCAAGTTAGCCTTTGGGACGTGTATTGTAAATAAGATTAAGGTATTTTGTGCACAAACTATGAGTTCAATTCATTAAAATGTTGTACACGGCAGCGCAATGATTTTGCTTGCAATCAATTTTTTGCATTAGATTTATGCAGAGCTAAACTTAAATCAGCTGACTTGACAATAAAAAGCGTTGTCAACCGGGTATTATGCAAATGTGCTATGTGCGCATTATAGTTCTCACTTCACGTTGTGTCTGGACTAGTAATAAGATTAAAATTGACCAGGAGTAGTTCGCTATCGACGTTTTTATTGTATACTGCTCTGAGAATGTTTTTTTAAATGTTGTTTGATGTTGTTTTTTTGTGCAGCGATTGTCAAACTATTGAAAGTATATTCTGTATGTGCGCCGATTGTTTGCTATATTTATTTGACCAAGGTTAAAGATTAATTTCCTAAGAAGAAAAACTGGTTTTTGAAAGTTTGCTTGTATCTGCGTTTGTGCTAGCCCAAACATCCTAAGTATCGACACAGGAAGGAAGTTACCTTCATCATGTCAAACTCAACGGCTGCAGCGAACTTAACAACTGTTCAGTATGCAAACAAATACCAACAACAAACTTGGGTTATTTCCGTCACTGTCAACGCCGTTTGTCTTGCCATTCTCACATGGATGACTTTTACTCTTACATTATACGGAGTTCAAACTGGAAAATGGAAAGAAAAGAAATCCAAACATTCTGCCCAGGCTGGGGCCGGCCGTGTTTACGGTATTGGCGTGCTTGCGATGGTTTGTGGATTTGTGCGCTTATGTTCCGACCAGGCTAGTTTCAATGTTGGTTACGCTCCTGATAGAGAATCTGCCTGTCGAGGAGCATTACAGGCCTCATCCGTGGGCTACATTATCACTATATGTCTTGTGTACATCTTCTTATGGTTAAGGCAACGAGCATTTTACCAGCACCCGGTACTGAAGCAGCATTACAATAAATGTCTCATTTTTCTCAGTTGGGCAAGCATCGTAGTAATACTTATGGGACTCCTATTGACGCTTGTGCTCTACGTAGCGTTTAACCAGTTTACTTCTTCAGCAAACGGATGCGAGTTGCTTGTACAAAGCGATGCCACCCAATGGCCAGCCTATATGTCGACCGGCATTACCACTGTCGGTCAACTGTTAATGCTCTTCCTCTTTGGATATCCTCTTCGATTTCAGGCCGCACGCCAGAACGCCAAAAGGATGATCCGACTGTTGAAGAGATGTGGCGTTATGGTGATGGTTTGCATGACAACGGATGCTATAGCTTCAGCTTATTTGAGAGCTCCACCTGCTCCGCATCTTCCATGGATGTTCTTCTCTGTAAATATGACACTCAACTTGCTGGGAGTTTTCCTCTCGTTCGAGACTTGGTTTGAGATTGCTGTTTGGCCCTTTAAGAGTTGTATAAAGATGAAACCAAAAGAAGAAACTACATCTGGCAGCCGCACTGTAACTGATCTTTAACATGGGATGCTGAGAGTCGTTTATACTTGCCGATTTTTATGCCCATTGCTGCACATCTCACCTAAATCTTGAATTACAATGTAATCCATCTCTGGTTAAAGTGACAAAGCGCAGCTTAAAACTTACTGGACTTACTGTCTGCGCTGAACAACCGTACTGTATACCGCACATGAATTATTCGTTGAAATATACTTTATACAATAATATGTGATTTTGATTTTCTTTATTTTTGTGGAAAGTGCTTTTACAATTGTCTTATAACCGAGCAATCTCATTGTCAATCTTGCTTTTCTATAGCTAAGTAGCTAGTTGCTCGACCTAACCTAATGACCAGCAGCCACAAAATCGTATTGTTCAAGGCCAGTGCCTTTTATTATCCATATTTGTTGTCTTTGCTTCCCGTAGGAGGCAATAATTGAACTTACGGACCAAAACGGCAACTCGGGTTCAGGCCAGATTTCGGGCTTGTACTTTTGGGCCGGGTTCGGGCTCCGATTTCAGGCCGGTTAACAACTCTGATCTGTATACAGTATATACACACGATTGAATGTGCATGGTGTGAGCAAACAGATTCACAAGACACTTACATTTGTTTTCCGGCCGTGCTGTTATACAGTAACTTCAAACTTTATTGATTCAACCTTTTGTAGTTCTAGCGGAAACGAAATCTAGGTCTTTGTATTCTGCATTTAAAACATGCCACGTGAGGTCAAGTATTGTTTATAGTGCAACACCGCATATCCGCATTTTGTCGCAAGAAAGTATACGTATGACCGTGTTATGTGTAATAACCATGACGAAGTACGTGAAATCCTGCAGGGTGTTTACACCAATGAGGTGATCTAGTTCTTTTTGCAAAACGTTACTGTCTCGTTTCAAATTTTCGACGCGTAAGCATTGCGTGACAACCATGAACGGCTTGAGCCAAACAGTCGGTCCGGCCTTAAATAATCCGTTCCTATGTAAAGGGTTCCTATGTTAATTTTAGGACGCAGTGTTTTTGCACTTTTTGTTGTTGTTGTACCAAACCTCACAAAAGGCGTTTGACCAAAGTATTTCTTTGTTCTTTCCTAACTCTCTTACTTTTTTCTTCTGTTTCGCAACAATTATACATAAATTTGCCGACAACAAATACATGTATCAGCTTGTAAAAATAGTGAATTGTTGCTCCAGCTGCACCCCTTTTGTTCCAACGCTTGTTACACACGTTTATTCGTATGTTACCTTTCTTTATTATTATACTTGGGCGCTGAAACAAATAAGTTATATTGATTGGTTGACTGATTGATTTCTTCGAACCCAAAGCCCGAAAACGCTAGAAAATTACTTATTCTCCGAAAAATAAAAACGCTTATAACACCAAGCGGAGACATGACAACAGCATAATAACTTTATATACAAGTCACAATATCACGCAAACAGTACCGTCTGCAGCCTACAGTTCATCATGACATAGCGACAAATTTGAACAGCGTTAAAAAATCATTTTGAACATGGAAGACCTCAACCTGACACGTCAACGTTGATTAACATCCTAAATTAACCCACAAATAACCCCACTCTTGACACGCCAGGTAAGACGCAGTCAGTGTCAGCAGAAAAGCGCAAGTCACGATAAGAGGCTGCAAATAGCGACACCGTGACAGCAGTAATTGTAACAAACGCATATTCTTACATAACCATCACTTCGATTCGATCAATCAACCTCCAAATCTGACCTTTAGCGCAGTTTAACGCTTCATCACGAGCTCTTTACCTTGTCAAAATCGTGCTTATTCGCCCATTTTAGTTGGTGACGATTTTATCAAGCTTGAAAGTTGGATGATGGCGGTTGCATGGCCAATCAGCACCCAGGAACGGGATGTATATATTGCGAGTAGCTCAAGGGTTACATCCCAATAAAAGCAGGACGTGCGCAGGGCGTTTGCTTTAGCCCGGATGGCCGCCTAATAACAACAAAAAAGATACAATGGCAAAATGAAGTGTTAATTTTGAGGCGAATGTGTGTTTGAATAACTGCCTTGTTTTTCGGAACTACGGTAGAACAGGGCTACACTGCAAAAAAGCAATATATTTGACAAATCATACATAAAATTTTAAATAAAATAGTGTTTTTTTTAGGTTTTAAGTTAAGGCCTTGCTAAACTGGTTGCATAATGTTAAAATTGGTCTAGCAGAACGCTAATAAACTTATATTAGTCAGACGTATCTCATAAAATGTTGCAGACAAAAAGTTTAGTACAGAAACGAGGTCATGACAGATTAATTTAATTGGTCATTTTGGTGACTTTTAATATTCTTTGAAGCAGTGGTCGGCAACCGCCGGTCCGCGGCCTGGTGCAGGTCCGCGAGAAGTTTGTTACCGATCCGTAGTTTTCAGGTTAAACGCTTTGAAACATTTTCCCCGTGCATCCCATGGATGATAAACTAATTTAAGCGTCTTAGAGGGCTNACTGGTGACTTTTAATATTCTTTGAAGCAGTGGTCGGCAACCGCCGGTCCGCGGCCTGGTGCAGGTCCGCGAGAAGTTTGTTACCGATCCGTAGTTTTCAGGTTAAACGCTTTGAAACATTTTCCCCGTGCATCCCATGGATGATAAACTAATTTAAGCGTCTTAGAGGGCTGTCACATTTCATTTTTAAATGTAGTGTTGCTAAGGACATTTGCTCAACAGTGCTGTATGACACAAAAAATATGACACGTCGTAAAGTAGTTCTCGGTTTCAGAGCGATGACTAACTGACTGACATACATTGGCACACTGCTACAATATGCATATAATTTTGGCAGTCCATAAAACAGCAGGTTCAGCAATTGCAGTGAGGCAGTGTGCAAATTTGAAGAATTTATTTTACCTTGGTAACAACAGACTGAAAACTTTGACAAGTCTGAAGTCGTCCACCGTTTTATTA